>WBMV01007695.1:531002-808699 GCA_013396655.1 Campylorhamphus procurvoides | reverse complement strand
CGCCCCCGCCGGCCGTGGCCCCGCCCCCTTCTCCCCCCCCTCCCGTCCGCGGTAAGGGCGGCGATGCCGGGGCCATCCCGGGGCCATCCTAGGGCGATGCTGGGCACAGGCGGGCGCGGCGGGATGCGGAGGGACCAGCAGGTGCGGAGAGGGAAGGGGCGAGGGACAGCGCCAGGGGGCTGCTGAGCGCCCGGTCCTTCAGCCGGATCGGGCCCCCGGCCGCTGCCGTGCCCAGCCGAGCCCCGCGGAGCAGCCCCTGCCCCGCACGGGCGCTCCTCTTCGCTTCCAAGACCCTGGACCACGCTGCCGCCCCCGGCCTCCTGAGCCCGCCGCTCCTTCCCGAGGGAGCACCTGGACCTGTGCCATCCTGCTAGGCTCTGCACTGCCTCGGGGAAAGCCCATCTGAGACCCTCCGGGCTTACCGCGGGGATGCTGTGTCTGCATCCCGGCAGTGCCTCTGCTTACCCGCAGCTTTAAAGCGAAAATACCTATAGCGATGGAACACCTGGCAGTGGAGCCCTCGGAACTGCCCTGCGTGCTCCGTCTCCTCTGTACCACTCCTAGGTTGCACATGATATCAGGAGCATGGTGCTTTCCCTCTGTGCTGTGCAGCCCTGAGCAGGTTTAGTTTGCCTGCCAAATAAGCCATGGGTAGGCATCCACATTTCCTCCACCTCCTCCACGCGTCCTGGTAAGCAAACCAAAGGCTGGTTTAAGAATTTGAATTTCCCTATTTTTACTCTGCAAGCTAGTTCTGCAAAGAACCATATCTGTAATCATAGGACCCACTTCTACAGAGAAGTTGCCAAATAGAAGATGTTATCAGGACTGATGTGGCAGCTCCTATCTGCTACCTCAAATTACGAAGCCTGCAATGTCATTGGAATAAAGTATACTCCTACAGAACCCTACAGAAACAACCCAGGATTCTTTTATGTTTTTCCAGTCCTCTCTCACTTGCTTTCCCCTCCACCCGTACCTACCTGTCATGGGTATGTAACTTTCTGGTTGTACCAGTTTGCTCAGCTCTGGTGAGCAGGCTGGATGTTGACATTTACAAGTATTCCACTGCCTAGTAAATTTCTCCTCACTGCCTACCTTTAGGCTTTAGTGGAAAGGAACTGCCACATATATGTCAAACATCCAAAGCACCCAGGGCATGCCAAAATTCAGGTTATTGCACTTAACTGTTCCTTTTTAATGCACATTTTACATAAAGAAATAAAGTCCACAATCATAAATTGAAGAATAGTTTCATGCAGACTTATTTGAACAAACTTAAAGGTGTCAACATTTATTCTAAGAGGTCTGGCAAACATTACATTCATTAGTTAGGGTTTGGACGCCTGATTGAGAGTTCATGTTTTGGTTAAAATGATATTTTAGAATGTCATAATTTCTACCCAAAATCACTAGTCCAGCAGACTGTCTCTGTACCAAAGCACGACCACAGGAATAATATTATTGTTGTTCTGACAAAGAGCCTCAGGGAAAAAAAACACCACAAATGAGAGGAACAGTATTTTTCACCTTGTCATGTTATAGGCAGTGTCCATCCTAGAGGGTTCGTTCCTTTAAAATGGAATGAAATGACGGAATGACAGAAAACGTCGATGGGAATGGGGGGAATCAGGAGAGGTGGAAGTGTGCACAGAATACAGTAGGCAGTGCTTGCCTCTGATTTCTGTGCTGGGCAAGTCCTCAGTACTGGAGGGTTCTGGCTGCTTGTTCCACTGAGTTCCTGTCACTCCGAGGACAGGCTCTCTTTCGCAAGTTCGGACTCTGCAGCAATCCCTGAGTTTTCTCTCTTTGCTGTTACTCCCCTCGCGCCGAAGGAAAGCTGGATATTGCTCTCCGGATGCTGCGAGTCCGCAGCGAGGCTCCGGGAGAGCCGCCGCCAGGTGTCCCCTGGCAGCTGCGCAGCGCCGCCGCCCCGGGGCCGCGCTGCCGCTCCGCTTTCCTAAACTTGTCCGTGTAGCGTCTGACCCACCTCTGATGCGGCTGATATTCTGCTGCCTGCACCGTCAGTGAAGCTAAGTGGTTCTTTTATAAGCTTAGCTACGTTAGGGAGCTGATAGTGCACTATACTAATAGCTAACACAGCTGTAATATTTTGTATGCTAAGAACACTATTTGCATATATTTACTCTGTTTTCTTATAAAAGCTCATTTTATAAAGCACTTTGGATGCAAATCAGCTTCTTCCAAGAACATTTCAGTGTTTCACCTACTATCCTAAAGAACATTAAGCTTAAAAAAACCTGACAACTTATCTATAAGTCATGGCATTTCCTTATCCTCTGAAAAAATGTTACTCAGTCTCTATCGACTGCAGTGGTGAGATTAACTCCTTCCTGCACATGGGGTGAATTCAGCAGTCTGCATACTGTCCTGCTTGAAAGGGCTTAATTTGGATGTGAGAAATTCTTAGGTGTTCTGCTGTGTGGTACCTCCAAGGCTGATGCCCACATTCAAACATCAGACTAACTATGGTATTGTCTGTGAATAAAAAAAAAAAATTCCTCAGCTGACAGAATATATTTTGTGATGGAACTGTCATACCTTACTTAACCAGTCTAAACATTTACAGCCAATACACTAAATACTGTTTAGGTTGCATTCCCAAAAATAATTATTACCTGCATCTTGACAAGATCCAGCACACTGATATGTATTGGGGTTTTGCTGTTAGGACAGTCTGGAATCTTGCCCTGTTGGGTGGAGCTTTTTTGGGTTTTGTTTTTTACCTTCTTACTTTTTTTTTTCTCTCGCTTTTTTCCCTTCTCACTCTCTCACTCCTCCAGTATCATTCCTTTTGGCTTCCAGGCTACCATCTGTGTACCCTCAGGGAGTCAAGAAGAGAAGAACAAGGGCCAGAAACCAGTACACAGGTGAAAGGAGGTGAACAGGAGCTTCTTGCATTAATAAAGGGATGCTCAACCCTCAAGAGCACAAGAGCAAATAGGGTAAGAGGAATCCCTTCCCCAAACTAAAAATTAATAAATATATAATTGAAACGCATGGGGAGAAAGGAAGAAACTGATACTCCCTTCAGCTTCTAATTCTTCCAATCTGCACGTATTTTATTGGAATTGTCTATTGAAGGACATTCATTTGTAACAGATTTGGGATAAATCACAGCAGGACAGTTCAGCCCTTGACAATATGGATCCAGAAGGTATTACAACAGTTCAGCTACAGGCCAAATAACATACAAGCAGAAGTCGTATAGAAGACATCCCACAGGCTACAGATTGGGCAGCTCTGATTAAGATGAGTGCCAGCTTTTTTCTGCAGTATTTTTTCTTCAATTCTCCTGTCCATATTTAATTTCAAAGTACCCAGCTCAGCCACATTTGAAGCCAGTCTTCAGACAATGTTAATGTGCAAGGAATTACTCCAACATCAACTACAAACTGTTTACTTCCTGTGACATAAAGACAACTCTAACAACAAAAATTACTTTTCCATTATTAGGGAAGTAGTTCTGAGTGGGATCCTTGGAAGTGGTGCAGAAGGTGGAGAATACATCCGGTAGCCACATGATGAGGCTTTTTTTGCTGACACAAGGCACTCATGAATAGGCAAGCTGGAGAAAGTTTAAGTTTGTTTCCTCAGCCTTGGGCACAAGCCTAGAATCCAGATGAAGTAAGCGCATGCTGAGCACAAGATCTAACCAATGCATAAAGATGTCATCTCACTCACAAATCTTTTTGATGACAGTGCTCGGTGTTTTCCAATGCAGTTAATGAGGTGAGGTGCTCTATAAGGGAATTCTGGCTAGATCTTTGGAGCAACTTCCAGTCCCTCTGGTCACACCAGGGAAAAGCTGTGAGTAGTAGTAGTAAGGCAGCCACTGGCTTCATACATTCACAGTGAATCACCATGCTGATGCAAAGGTCAGTGCTGCAGGTAAATCACCAGACTTCATACTTCCATAAATCCAGTAGCCCTGGAGCCACACATGCATAGCCTGGGGACACAAGAGCTCCTATTCCAGTAACCACTATGATTTGGCAGCTTCTTGTACCTCAGATTAGACTGAGGATGGATTTTGTTCTTCTAACCCCAAGCTGCCTTTTCATTAGGACCTTCTGTGGGTGAAACTATGTACCCATACTCTGTAAAGTGCCTATTCCATGTTGTTCTTAAAGCACAAGCACAGTTTACCACAATACTAATATTTCATCCCAGTGGCTTTTCTAAGATATGAGCAATTCACTGAAACAAAACATCCTCTGTATCCTCTGAAACTGATTTTGAAAGCCCAGATGGCGGAAAGTACTACTTGTTTTAATTAGCTATATCCTTCACAGGAATCCCCTATTAACCAAAGGAGCATACTATATTTCATCTCACTTCCTCTAGTTTACTTACTACTGCCTCTCTTCTCTGTGGTTTACCAGCAGGAAACCACTGGAGGGGACATATCCAGATACGATTAAACAACCTAATATTATCATCTTTACTATAACCAGACTGACAGTTTTTATGCTAGATGCTGAAATGAGATTCACAGCCATTTTGGCTTCCATTCACTGTGGCAAGAAGCCATTCTTTAGAGTACAAAATATTTCACTAATATTCCTGAAGTATTTCACTTGTGACAGGCTATTTTATTTTATTTTATTCACTGAAATGGACTTCAGACAATAAGTTAGGTTCACCCTAGCTGAATGTAACAGGAAACAGAAGCAGGATGTCCTGGTAATGGATGTATCTCCAAGGGTAAGACTTTGGTAGATACAGGCAGCTGTAGGCTTCGCTCTGCTGAGGAGCTATTGGAAAGTCACCAAGTGGTTTCTTACTAATGGCAGTGAGACAAGAGTGTGCCTGGCTCCATACATTTCTACCGCAGTTTCCACCTGAGGGTCTTTCAGTGGACACAGAACCTCAAGAGTACAGATGAGGAAGAAGAGAGTCAGGCAGAAGCAGGAAAAAAAGGTGTTTTTTTCTTGTACAGCTGATCTTTCCACACCATGGATATTCCCAGTTTGAATTCTTCATGCCTTGTCATGCTGGGTAACACATAAACCACCCACAGCAGTGTGGGTAGACAGAAATAAAGCCTGTGAAATTTGCAACTCTCACATACATCATCTTTCACTGGAACTGGGGTAATATTAACCAATACCTAACAGTGATGCTCAGTTTCTACTTGCAAAATACCTTCCGTAGTTTTTTATGGGATTGGTACTTTTCTGCACTTCTGGCAGAGTGCTGCTGTGGTCTTTATCAGAAATCTTCAGTGTCTTGAAAAGACATCTCTAAGCCCTTAGCTGTTTCACAGATAGTGAGACTGTATTCATTCCCAAGGAATTTCTCCTGCCAGGTAACAGAAAGTTCACCCAGTAAGGGAATCTCTTCACTGGAAATAGGTTGCAACATCAAACTGCTGAGAAGGGAGGGGAAAGGACTGGAGTAAATTGGTATGATGAGGTGTGTGAATGAAGTCAGCCAGGGAGAAAAGACAGTCTAGGCATCAAAAGACAGGCTGCTTCAGCACATCCCTGGGGCAACTTCTGCTGGCAGGTCTCTTAATATCTGCATCTTAGGTCAGGGAAACTGATAATATGCACCAAAGCTCCATTATAATTATCACTGAGTTCAGTTTTTAACACAACCACTCCTCTTTTTTTTTAGTTGCTATTAATTTGCCAGACTTGTTTTCTGGGACTGACATTTTCCAGACTTGGTATTAGCACATGACAAGTTTTGAAAGATGAAAGAAAATCAGCAGAGCTATTAAAGCATATAAAGATTATTTTCCACATGGCCTGACCAGAACTTTTGCACTTGACTAACTCAGAAAGATCTGAAATTAGAAAGTGTAAATTTTGTAAAAATACTAAGCTGTTGATAGAAAAATGGTCAGAGCTAATTTTTTAAGAAGTTTAAAAGTTTTGGCAATTCTTAATTGGCAGGTTTACTATGTTTGTTAAACTTCCATTTTAAGATGCTGTAATGAGATATAATTGGGTGGATTGTTTCTCAAATGGAATAAAAGATTGTGTGTATTTATACTGGATAGTTCTTTCAATAACTGAGGCATGCTGAAAAAGGGAAGGCATTATGAAACCACTATCGATCTCACTACACCAACCTAATTTATTTGGGAAAGACTTAAGACAGTGCTGAAAAGTATGGAAAATCTATTGATAGATAGAGAAATTGATCTTTGTTAAGGACATTATATTGGAAGAAAATTTGTTAATACCTTTTCAATGTTCCATAAAAAGACTTTAAAGCTCTAAAGGCCCATTTTTGATAATCTAGTCTGACCTCCAGTATATGACATGCCATTGAACTTCCATGAATTAATTTTTGTTTTAACTAGATGTCTTCTAGAAAAATTTCCAGTCATACTATACATAATCGCACTAATGGAAAATTCACAAGTCCTTGGTACATTGTTTCAGTTACTTTCACTGTTAAAAATGTGTGCCTTACTCCTAGCTGGAACTGTCTGTCTTTCAGTAATGTATCTTGTTACACTTTTGTCCACTATACTGAAAAGTTCATTCACGCTGTGTTCTCATTGCTGGTACATGCAGACAGTAACTCTGTTACTCCTCAATAAGTTCTTTTATAAAGGAGATAGAGCAATGAGAGTTTTTCGCTATGATCTGTTTTTCATTTCCCATAATAGGTCTCATGGCTTTTCTCTGAATTGTTTTCCCCCTGAGCTTGTTCTAAATTCCTCCCTGAAATACAGGAGAATGTAGATGCCATACTGTCATGAACCCCAGGGAGATGCCTTCTTCAAGCAAGGATCTTTGTTAAGTTGCTATTGAACTGTTTTCGTTACTTTTCAAATTGTGCCATTAGAATCTAAGCTCCCATTCTACCTCACATTTCCCAGTTCTCATTTTAGTGTTCTGTTTGAAACAGAAGAATGACAGGAAACCATCGCAACTTAAATTGTGGGCCTATTATATAGCATTGCTCTGCTGACCACCATTTGGAAATACAGAACATTTTATTTCATGGAGGATTCACAAATCTTACAGTTTTGGTTCACCAGACTATATCTAGTGTAATTAAAATGCAAATTCACTTACTTTTGATGATTCATACATGGTCCAAAGCTGTATTTAACTTTTTTCTTTGGGGTTATGTGGTAGATGATGAAGCTTTTCTTGGATCACGTACACATGAAACTCATGTAAATCTGGCTTACATGAGAGAAGGAAAGGTGAATAGTCTTGAACCTGGGCCTCCTAATAAGCTCTTGTTCCATATTATGACAACCCACTTATATCACTGTTTTCTACATTTTCCTAACAGAAGACACTTTCTCCCACCAGAATTCAGAAGGTATGCAAACTGAGGATCACTAAAGCTTAAATGTTTGTCTTTCATTTGGTGCCAGACACTGCTTGTATCTGATGTATCTGCTAGTGGTCTTTGGAGAAGGTACCTACTTCTGCTCACTGAAAATTATTGAAAAGAATGATTACTTGGACTTTAATTTCTAAAATGTTTGAAGAACCTGACACTCCCGGTACCTACACAGCGTGTCTCCTGGTATTTTTTAATTGCCATATCTTGTCTTTCATCTACTCCACGAGCTGTGGGTATTTTTCACAAATTACCTCTTCTTTGTCATCCACAGCTTCATTTTCTCGTCTTGCAGCCTGCTAAATTGGTAACAGTACAGCAGGAAACAAAGAGTTTCTGACTCACCTATCATGAGACATCTAACAGTCCAGTGAGGTTTGTTTTTCTGCTATGACTCTTCACCTGGCACTCGGATTAATACATTACCTTTATGTTCCTTCTGACACTGCATTAAAACCTTTGAATTCAGTGTGTACTTCACTTCAGAAATGAGCAGGTCACAGAAGAAATCTTGCAAATGCCGTCCAGCTTTTTTGTGCTTAAGCTATAAGTGATTCATACCTGATTTTGTTCTGCAACAAGTTATTTGCATTACTCTGGTGGCAAGGCTTGTCACCCAGGAGAGCCAGGGCAACAGCAGCCTTGCTCAGTTGTATGCCTGTTCTGGGCAGAGCTTCTGAGCAGGGGCAACAATGAGCTTGAGCAGTAAAAGTCTGGGGTAGTCAAGGAGGTAGTCAAGGAGGGACATTACAGCAGAGGCTTTATGGCTCAGTCAGCAGGTGTCAGTCTGAGAAGTGCTGCTACCCACAGCTACGCAGGGGGCCAGAGTGTGCAAAGTGATCCAGTCACTAGGAGACACACCTGCTCTGCCATGTCTAGAAAAGAGGTTCTCTGGGCTGGCTGATCCCACTGGTGGAGCACCACAGGAGGGCTATGACAGACACACAGGGTCTTAGCTGAGCCTTGATGCTTTCCATTGTATCTACTTCATCTTTACTTGTGCAATGAGGAAACAAGAACAAATCAAGGGGGTTTTTATTGTGGTTTCTTTTTTCTTTTTCCCCTTAGTTTTATCCTTTGTTGCTGTTGCTTGTTCCATTTTATGCTAGAAGCTTATCTTATGTGAATTATTGGATTTGACAGCCTGCCACTGTGGACATTGGAAAATTGGAGCAGCCAGGCAAGCACACAACATTGCTCTTTTGGCCTGATTGAAAGCTTATCGATATTGTAGGAATACTTTAGTTTTCCTCAAAGTGTTTTCTATTGGAGTCGTACAGCAAGAGACTTCCTTTACGGAAGAGGAAAGACAGGTAAGGGACACAGCTTTGAAATGCCAGACATAACAGGTCTTTTCTCTCTATTCTCCTCCCTGCATCAAAAATGTCACACTGGTTCAGAGTTTGGGTACATTTATAAATCACCATGGAGTTGGTGTAAACTTGGAGAGGCTGCCCGAGAGCCAGCACAGGAGGAATGCCAGCCAGGCAGTGCAGTGCAGTACCCAAAATAGCAAGCCCCGCAGAGGGGTAGGTCTGTGGAATCTGGTAGAGTAACAGGGCTGTGCTGCTTTCAGGGCACAGAGGTCCATGCAGGGCTATATTTAGTCAAAAGTGGGTCTTTGCACGGCACGTCACAGAAACATCTCCATACCCTTTTTTTTTCATTTTTTTCTGCTTTTACTCTATTTTACAAGTCAGAGGAAGGTGAAATTAAAAGGCCATTCATCCATTAAATAGATCAGTGGAATGCTAGCCTTCATCATGGGGTTTTGCTGTTTTACTGGTTGGTTGATAATGTAATTACTTTTAGCATAAAAGCCAAAAATGAACAGGCATGTGGATCAAGTTTCCAGACAGTTTTCTACAGATTCAGTAAATGAGGCAGTGACATTCAAGTAATCTCCTAGCTATTGTTGCTTTTGAAAGGCTGGTATTTCTGTAGATACTATCTTCTAAGATTTGTTGAGCAAGAATGACTGTACTAGGAGAGAGCTGTTTCTTCCTCTAGCCTATTTCTTTTTCACACACATATTACAAAGGGACATTTTGGCTATTCAGAAATATCTCCCTCAATACTGCCTCTCACCTGTCAAAACAATGTCACTCCATGGTGAGTTATAGAAAAACTGTAAATTGGCTTTTGTTTTTGCACTGTGTCTTTCACTTTTCCCCAAACAGAAACTCCCCCCTCATTTTGCATTTGCTCTTATTGTGGATGGAGCCAAGCCCAGATACTGCAGAAATGATCCCTGGCTCTTTACTTTAGGTTACTCCAAACTTGAGAAGGGTTGGGAAAAGAGTTCTGAAGGACCACTGTGCCATCAGTAAAGGAACAAAGACAACTCAAAAAGAGAAGGAAAAAAAAAGGGAAAAGGGAAAGAAAAATGCATTTAGTCTGGTTATTTGCTTTGGCAGTTGAAAGGTAATTTTAATTATGCCTAATGCCTCACAGAGTGCTGTGTTACAGCCAGTTGAAACAGGACACTTGAAATAATGAAGACGTAGTAACATGAGATAAGGCTTCTGTGCATACTCCTAAACCTGTCCTGAGCAGATCCATCTTCCCTCATGCAAACTGAGGCTCACTCTGGTTAACCCAGGATTAGCTCTGCTACCCCTGTCTAGCTCCTTCAGCACAGTTCCTTTCACTGGATGCAGTGTCGCAACACAGATGTGACTGCTCTGCACAGTGGTGAAGAAAAGGTGGGAGCCAGCACCTTTTCTGCACAGGCTGCACCAGAGGAAGTCAAACACAGCATCCAGCCTTATTCAAAGGTGTGGCCCAAGGTATTCCACTTGTGCCAGTGTAGTGCAAGGACCTCTTAAACAAAGAGCATCTCCCCAAAATGGACTTTGTCCCATGTATGCTGGGAAGCTTCTTGGAAACAATATAACGCTGGGTTCAAGAGCAAGGAGGCAAGTGCCATGTTTAAGACATGGTGCATTTTCTCCTTTTCCTCAGCAAGCTGCTCAGCTCTACCACTGCCTCTTAGCCCTGTAGTGCAAGGATGCAGCAGCAGCAGCATTGCAGCAGGATTGTGAGGCATCATGTACTGGAAGTGGCATTGCTGTAAGCAGGATAGATGCCAAAGAAAAGGGTCATAGTGGTGGGATAAATCAAGGACTCCAGAACAGACAGGAGCCCTGAGGCAGGGTTCCAGGGAACTAGCAGTGATCCTTTGGGAATGAATGTAGAGGAAGACAAAAGCACCCTTGGGGGAATGAAGCCTTCTTGCAAAATGGGTTAGCGAACTCCAGTATGGGAGACATTAACTTCTGCAACTTGCCCCAGCTGTGTGGACTAGTCAGTGTCTTGTGTTTTCAGACAGAAAGGTACAAGACATGTTTGCTTCCCCAGCCCTCTGCAAGTTATTATGTGGCTGGCAATGATTCTCTTTAAATACCACAGGTAGCCTACATCAGAGCAGCTCCTTGTGAAATTAGCAGCAAAGCTCCTATCACCTCCAAACAAAGCAGGACAGAGATAACATTTTGAATCTTCATGGCATCAAAATGCAACTTTTTATTTACATACCATGGTCTTCCTTTAAATGGCTACACAAAGTTTTGCCTGAGGTTGAATCCCAAGAGATCCATGAGCAACAGATGTTACCCATGAGCCGCCTGTGTGCTACTGTTGGGTTCCAATGCATTGGCAGAGGAGGAAAGTTCTCTTTATGAAACTATTTAATTAGAAAACCAGAAGCACCTCTAGAAAAGTAAAAAATACTATAAAAAGAAATTGGAATAAGCTTTTCCCTCTGTAGAAATAGAAACTTCTGTTCCACCCCATTCATAAATTGTATTACTGGCATTACTGTTTATTACAAATGTTTCCTTTGGATTCACTTTCATGATGATCCTGTGAGGAGTTGAAACATATTCTCCCTATTTTAGAGATGGAAATAGCAACAGAAGGTAAGTAAAGGACATATTCAAGGTGAAAAATAAATCCCTGACACAGCTGAGAACTGAATGCAGGTGTTCATGCCCCACCTTGCTTCCTCCCTCTCTCAGGCTGCAGTGTTGGGATCCAGCAGGGGCTGTGCAAAGAGCAGGGCTGGGCACAGAAAGCTGCAGAAAGCTGCTGAGCCACAGTGCTCTACCCAGTGCAGTTTCCTGTGGGTCTAGGCAGCAGACCTGCTCTGTGCTGCCTTTTATTTTTTTTCCCTATGTTACGTTGTTTTCAACATAAAATAGAACCTAAAATAGTTTCTTGGCTGTTTTTATTTGTCATAGTGCATCTGCATAAGCAACCTCCTGCAGCTCTCTGCCAGCCTCACATCTGTAGGTTTTGGATAGTGGAAGATTAGCCAGCACCGAGGAACCTCAAGGTGATGTAAAACTAACGTGTTACTTCTCTAACAGTACCTAAATGTTACACCTGACTGACAAGAGGTTTCACTACTATAAGACCCCATTTGGAGTGATTTGAAAAGGCAAAGAGCTGTAACAGAAAGCCCTTCCTAGAGGACAGGATCTGCTATTGAAACAACTGACAAGAATATCAGAAAATCAAAGGGGAATAGAGAAAAGAGAATGTGGAGAGAACAGAATAAAATGTACTTAGTGAGCCTGAAACAAGTTTACATAAGGCTTGACGGTGATACTCTTATTCATACTTAATGGTATGTTCGTATAGGTAGGGAAAATTATTACTGACTTGAGGGCATCAAAATAGATCCATCAGGCTCTAGAGGTAAGAAAGCTTCTATCTGGAAATTAAAATTAACAAGTCAGTTAAGCTGCTTTAGCATAGGGAGACAGGTCAATCTGCTTTGAATTTGATAAGCAGCCAATGCTTTGAAATCGCCATGGTTGATGCTTTTAAGAGTGATTCAGAGATATGCTTTAGAAGCTATGCTTGAATTGAGAAAGAAAAGGGACGGCATACTAAATGTATTCCAAAAGAGAGAGCAAACCCAAATTTAGCTTCAGCTTTTCTTTTTCAGTCTTCTGGCAGCAATGGGAAGCTATGGTGGGTACAATCATCTCATGTAGCTTTAGCTGCCCAAAAAAGGAAAAGTTAAGAAAAAGCTAGGCTCTCTATTTTGTCTCTAAAATATTCTGAGGCAAAGCAACAGACGACACTAATATCTGAACATCTGCTATGTTGCATCTGATGGTTCCTCCAGGTAAAAAAAAAAATTGTTCAATGAACTCTCAAAAAAGTTGACTAAAAACCCCTTAGCAACTCTGAATATGCACTTCTGAATTTTCTGACATGTACGCTGACTCTTTTGACAGGAGGCTGAAAGGAGTGGAGAATAATGTGTATATGCTACATTTTGTGCCTGTCAGAACAGGCGAGTGAGCACTAGGCCTCCCCATCCGCACTGCGGTTAAGGCATCATCTATCTATTCTCATAGACTACACATGGGGGAGGATGCCAACCCACCTCACAGCACTGGCAGCCCTCTGCTCCTCAAACAAAGCCACAAAAGTGATGCTGAGACCAATGGTTTGTATCAGGGTGAAAACAAACCACCCCAGTCTGCCAGACAAGATAATAAGACATGGGGAAGATGTGGAAAGCATTGCTAAAATGGTTGGGAATGCTCAAAGTGAAGAAACTGGATAATTATCAACATAGGACTGGATTATCCTGTCATGCTGGTTTTGTGATAGGATTACTCTGCTGACTATGAAAGAGTTGCTTCTGATTCAGACTGAACTAAGCACTTAGTGAGAATCATGATGAGCATCATGAGAAGGTCTGAACTTGCTGTTGATCTTGGTACACCTCTGTGCATCTGACTCATGAACTGGCATGAGAATCGGGACTTGAGGATTCTTGACTCTTCCTCACCCATTCTTCTGACTAGACAAACTAAACCTGCATTCAAACTGCTCACTGCAGCAGGACCAGTGTTCTCCTTCTGAGAACACTTGTGATAGAAGCACACTTTCTTTATTCTCTGTAACACAGAAGCAAGGCCAAGACCAGTCAGTTTCTTTGTCTGCCTCCTTGCCTCCCTTGTACCAACACCAGTGCTGGGCAAGCACATACAAGTGATCCAGCAGATCATACTTTCAAGTGAGAGGCACTTTTCAATTCCATCTCTTCTACCACCTGAGTCATCATGAATCACATCAATGTTCATGTCACGACAAAAGAGGCAATGGCAGGCACAGGTGGTTAGTAAGGGTTACAAGGTGGGACATGACCCTATGGCAGCACAAATGGCAGCACAAGTTTATGTCAGATTAAAGCAACTATTGAAAGCAACTTCTTTCTTTTTAAAATTATCTTTTAAGAGAACTTCTGTGGCTATAGTTCTACTAGTGTCATAGAGAGACTGAGAAATTCTGCTCTGTTTGCAATTTCCACAGCAAGGGCATTTCTTCTGCTCCCCTCCAGAACAGCTGCTTGTATTGAGCAGTAGCAATATATACTCTTACATATGATTATGCCATTTTAGTGGGGAAAATGCCAGTGAATCTCATGACAGTCTTTCAACTTCTCCCCCTCAGTTTTGGCTGACAGACCACAAATTCATAGAGCTAGTCAGCCAGAAAGTGCCATTGCCAAATTCTATACCTACCGCAACAATCCGAACTGAATCTTGTATTTTAAATAGGAATTTCCTGAAGGAATTTAATATGAATTATTCTAATCCTCTGTGTCTCTCCACCAATACCACACATTAAATAACACCTATAACAAATGCAGTTTCAACTGAAAATTGGTGTGCACTGAATGTGTCATGTATAAAGACAACTAAGATTTTAATTTCAACTCTAAAAAGCCAGTAATACTATGGTTTGTTTATCTTTGCATTGCAGGCACATTCTGAGGCAAATAACTCAAGCGAAGGATTTCCAAGAGCCAGCTCTTATCTAGAGGACATGAAATGGAAGTGTTAATAGCACCAATATACAGGTGTCAGTGTCACTGCAATAATTGCACTACAAGTCAGAGACTGCCACTTTCATAAAAGAAAGTGTCAAAACAGTAGAAATCAAGGCTGTGAAATTTTCTTCGCTTAAGAAAACATGTCTCAAACAGGTATTCAGATGTTCAGCTGGAATTTGCAACTATATTTAGGATGACAATTAAAACTGACCTCTTTTCACTAAAAAAAAAAACAATGCATGGAATTGCCATGCCAGCATCATCAAGACAGAAATAAAGGGAATAAGTGCAGTAGGCTTATCTGTTCAAGGTGAGAAGTGCTCATGGACCATGAGCCACCTGTTTCCATGGAGGTAAAGCTCTTTCTCACTATGGGATAGAGATATTTCCAATGTTTCAGGCAGAGTTACTTGGAGACCAAAACTTTTTGGAAAAAAATAAAATAAATGTTTCAGTGCAAATGAGAAACATTCACGTATCTAAGTAAAATCCAATTTTATCAAGATGGGATTTGTAACTCTAAAGAGAGGCACTTTGATTGTTTTCTCTATTTTTTGTTTTCTTTTTTTTAACTGTGTTGCTCTCATTTCCTCTGATCAGATTTGATCAGAAGGCTTAGGACTTCTGTTTGCCTTCAGTAAGTCTTCCACTAAGAATTTATAGTTTATTTTGTATGATAGCAAAGAAATTAATTACTCTCAACCTAGAATAAGCCAATAGAAACTAGGTTCTTAGCCCAATTTGAAGTCAAAGTAAGTATGTGTGATTATTTCATCTTCTAAAGGCAAAATAGACATAATGGACTGAGACAGATTATTTGTCTGATCATTTCCCTTGACTTTTCATGAGAACATTGATTTCTCTGTGGAAGTCCTTTGGATTCAGCTCTTTAGTCTCTGAAAACTGGAATTCATAAACAGTGGTAATTTCCTTCAGTATAGGGAAATAAAGCATGGGGCAGATGGGATTATCATACATGATCAAGAGATAAAAGCAGGAAAAAAGTGGACATGTTCTAACTCTCTGCAAACACAGCTGCTGAGAGTAGAGAACGGAGCACCCTCACATTCCTTGTTTAATTCTGCTCACTGGGGTGGCAAGCTGCAATGGCACTACAACAAGAGTTCATGGGCATGGAGTACAAACCCCAGGAGCACTTTGTAAAGGCCAAATTTAGTGTCCATGATCTGGTAACTGTTGTTCACACAGAGTTGCCAGGGATGTCATGCTGAGGCAAGCAGATTTTCAGCAGATGAAGGTACACAGAGAGAGAGGAAGCAATCTTGTGAGATTAAGTAAAAAGAGGACAGGAAGAAGAGGGAAATAAGGGGGGAAAGTGGGGAAAAAAAGGTTACACTGATTTGCACCTCAGCACAGCAGAGCACAATGAAATCAGGGGGTCCTTGGCATCACTTCAGCATCTACATAGGCCCCAAGCCTGTCCTCTTTGCTTCCCGCCTGCAGGATGCTAAATGAATAAAGGCCTCTTTCTTCATTGCCTTTTATTCGCCCCTTGGTTCCTTGAGTTATGAAGGCTGAAGACATACAACAGCTACAAACCCAAGTCCATACTCAGTGTAAGAGCAGTGACTTGTGGTATGCCAGCATGAAGCTATTCTTGCCTTCAGAGCACTTTTGAAAAGTTCTCCACAGCCCGGTGTCCACCTGCAGAATCTGTTTATGCTACAAAAACTTCGGCATATTTGCTGAGCCCCTGAGTTAAGTCACTGATGCAAGTTATTTGCATGCCACTCTATGTACATCACCTCCCAGAAACACCATCAAAACTATAAACTTTGTATGTGGGGGGGTTACTTTCCTCATGAGTCAGGAAGATGACTTTTTTCATGTATGTCCAGCCTGGACATTCAGGAAAATGCAGACAACCCTTACCACATCACTGTGCTTTCTAATTGAAGAGTGAGGAAAAATGGCTCATTCATTTAAGAGTCTAAAGGACATTTAATGCTTTCCAAAATCAAGGGAATCCTGTCGTAGGCTAAATCAGTCAGATTGGAATTAATGAGACATCCATTTGAATTCAAATTCCACCTGTGCAATTAAAGAAATCAGTGCCAAGAACTCCGATTAGTGCAGGAATGGGGGATCAGCAAAAGCTTGGTGTGTTTTGCCGGTAGCAAAGGCCATCCCGGCCTCTGCAGTGTGGAACAGATTGATGTTTTGTGTCAAGGTGACACCTTCAAAATCAGCAAATAGAGAACTGCAAGTGGAACTCCTCAGTCCCCAGGCCTGGCTCTGTTACTGAAATAGGATTTATTGCTGGATGTATTCCTAAAATGAGAAGTTGCTCATACATTTGAATATATATTAGAAAAGAAAGCTGTGAATGGGAAAAACTCCCTAATGTGCCCCCACACTGCAAATGGCTATTAAATTAACTTCCAAGAATGTAATTAAGTTTCATCTCAGTCTAACTTATAGCCAAAAATTGAATCCCAACATTTATTTAAATTTAACCTTTTTTTTTTTGAGCTTTGAATATTGCACTGTGCAATTCTGCAGATTAAAAAAAAAATTGTAAGCATTAGGTTCGGTTTAAAAAAAAGAAAAAAACCCATGAAACTGGTAGGGATTTTCATAAAAGTGTAAGCAGATATTCTGTTATTCAGTGTATTTATATTTGTGACTTTCTATGGATTTTACATATCTCAGCACCTCATAAGGATTAATCAATTTATTTTTACAAAACCAAGTGATGTAGCCTGGTTGCCTTGGGCCTGTGTGTTCAGCTTATCCTTTGTTGCAGTTTTTGCCTTCCCTCTCATTTGTTGCCTTCTGCACCTCAACCAATGCACAATTTCAGCACAATCTATTTGCTGGAAACAAATTACCCTCTGTCAACACGCTTGTGTGTCAGGGCAGAGTTCTTAAAACACTCACAGAGACACTGACAACTTCTCCAAGATCAGAAGGAACATCTGTGGCCGAGGCAAGAGTTGCCTTGTCTCTCTTGGATTTCAGTCCAATGTTTTATCCACAGAACTATGTTACCCCAGTAATTGATCAGTGCAGCAGCAAAGCATGGAGAGAGAACAATGCAAGGCAGCCTCCCAGGTGCTGATTATACCAGCACCTCTCAGTCAAAGGAGAATGGTATGGATCACTGTATGGGCTTACAGCTTCTTATATCCCGTATCACAGCTCCAGAACAATAAACTCAATGTACTTTTACTGCTGCATGCCTGTATGAATGTCTGCCCTAAATGAACTGGTAGTGTCAATCCAATACAAAGTGGGTATGCAGTCAAGATGCAGAAACTGCTGTCAAAACTGGTGCTCCCTGGCCCTGTCAAATGATCACTTAAGAGGACAGGGGTGCGTGGGTAATGGAAAGTGAGGACCAGAAGCAAAATGCCAGGGTATAGCACAGAAGTCTGTACCTATGTGGCCAGTGTCACAGCTTTCTGTGCATAAATAAAACATCAGTATCACGGACCAGGAAGCACAAGCATGAAATTCATCCCAGAAGAAAAAGGAAAGCTGAAGAATTTAAATAAACAAACCAAAGAAGGAAAATTAGAGCCAGTGAGTGACAAAGATGAGTGAGCTTCCCAAAAGAACTGCATGCAGTGATAGTTAGGCACTAAAAATGCAAAAAAAGCAATAATTTCTTAAAAAAAATTTGAAAGCAAGCAAATATTCTTTGACTCCTAGAGTGCTGCTCTCAAGATCTCTGTATACAAAATATCCAATGATTTGCACAAAGGTAAACAGTCGTCATTTTGTCTTCCTCTAGTTACTGTCCCAAACCTGAGCACAAATCTTGAGTCCTCCAGCTTCAACATCTTTTCCCTCTGAGATGCATGCTTTGATTTCTCATGCCCATGTTATTTTATCATCTCTGCCCTTCCTTCCTTCTAAGTATTGATCTTTTTCAAATCATGTAGAAGAAGCATCACCTATGGTAGAAAAATGATTAGCTGTCTCATTAATTCAAAGCCATCACTATCCAAATGGATAGTAATAGTTAAATCAGTATGAGACTCACTGACCTCAAAAAAGTTACAACTTATACCAGTTGAAACACACTCCTATGTTTCGAGACTATCGAATACAGTTTCCAAATCAATGTGTCGTTTAACATTTCCTATGTCGGTTCAAATATGTGACCCACACTGTTGTGGCCTGAAGGATTGCAGAAGTTGAACATTTATTGTGTTTTTAATGTAGCAATGCCTGAAGGCCTCTACCAGAATCAGGATCCTTCTCTTTTTAGTGCTTTTAAATCTATAAGAAAAGGAAATGGGTCAGGAAAAGCTTACAATCAAATGAGTAGGCAACATCATCAGTCTTGTTCAAACGAGTGAACTGGGAAGTATACCAAGAGTTTTCCGGCTAAGTTTGAAACACCATTCCCGTTGGTAAAAAGGAAGGGAGTAGGAAAATCTGCCAGGTCTTTTAAGCAATCATATGCACTTACACCAAAAGCAGAACTTTTCACTCCAACTCAACCTACTGAGTAGAAAACTCATGTGTAAAAAAAGATAAATTAGGATCTCCCCTCTCTCCAGGATCATCCATTAAGTTTCTTATGAAAGATGCCATAGCAAAATAGTTTCAGCTCCAAATAGGTGTGAAACGTAAGGACTTTTTAAAAGGCAAGTGTTTTGATAGGGAAAGACACAGAAGTTGAGGAATTTTGTCTAATATCTGTGAGATTCCCCTGGCACAGTCAAAGTACCCACTGATATGCAGGCCAATACAGCAGCAACAAGATCACACTGACCTTCTTTTAAAAGATGTAGCTCAGAACGTACAGACAGTATCAAGAAAATTTTGCACAAAAAGGTAACTCTTTCTCAGGTACTTTCTCCTGGATTCTAGTAGCATCAAATACAGCTGTAGACTATCCTCACAAGGCAATAAAGAAAGCAGGTGGTTTTACTATACTTAATTTTGCATGTCTGTGTAGCTTGATTTATAGACAGGGAAAACAACAGCATTAAGGATGAAAATAATTGGACACAATGGCAACAAGGAGGAATTATGTAAACTCACCTGATGGAGTGATTTGTCTCTCCTTACAAACCTTACTACTTGCATGATATTTATGAACTTGAGAAAATAATAAATCTAAGGGTGCAAAGAGACAGGTTACTGGAAAGAAGAGGAAGAAGACTTTGATCTTTGGTTGCAAAGGGCATAGAATCAATGATTTTATGTGCTATTTTTCATTTCAAAAGGAATTTGCATTATTGCCTTAGTCATCCTCACTACCACCTTCAGAGAAAATAATAGTGGAATGTGGTTACAACAGAGGCTTTGGAAAATTGGTTCCAACAGTTTCTCCAAAATAGTAGATAAAACTACCATCCAGTTACTGCTTGCAACAATTGGAAATCGTTCTACCTATGATGCAGTATTTTATTTATATGAGTGTTTGATAGGTTTGAGGTCTGAGTGTTTTGTTCCACAGTCTGCTTAAAGGTGGATAAGTCATGCCTAAATCAGTGAGATAACAGTTTGTGCCCGGCTTTAAGTTATGTACCTGATTCAAACTGGGCCTCTTGAAAGAATTTTTCCTTGTCACCTGCTGGCTAGAGAAAATTCAGCAGAAGGACTGGGAAAACTGTAGGAAAGTACTTCATAGCAGGTGAACATTGCTACCTTGCTTAGTTGCAGGGATAGGGAAGAGTCCTAGGACAAGAGGTGGAGGGGTAACATTCACCTCCTTTAACTGTGGAGTATTTCAATGTAGACATGTACACCTCAACTATCCTTCAAGGACTCTCTGTAGTCAATGGAGAAACAGGCTTTTGTAAGTGCAGCTGGGATCAATCTCATCCTAAGATGGATGGTAGGACAGGGAAAATCAATTTAGACCCCTCTTTCTCGCTGCTTATGAAGGAGGTTATCCCAAAGACAGGTACCTACACTGCAGTTGTCTAACATTAGGTGAGATTAGATCCTCGTTTTTCTCCCCAGGAGGAAAGTCTTACACAAACGCCTGGAATCACATTTGTATTTTCCATGAAATAGTTTCCAATCCTACTTTTTTCTCTAGCCATCCATCCTACTTAGGATCCTTTCTCCTGATTCCATGCTGTTAAAGATCCCAAAACGTGAGCCTGACGCTGTCAACGTGTACTTGCCCATTCTTTCTTTTGTGACAGTGACACTACTAATTGCAGCAGCTGAGACCACATATGTCCTCAGTGTTCATCCAGAAATTCTGCAGCTGCAAGAAAACTTGGGAAAACATTTAGAAATAAAATAACTGTCAAATTCAATGAAGTGCAGCATTACTAGGATGAATCTATACACTTCAGTACTAAAATTACAATCCTGTCAATAAATAAATGGCCCGTTGATTCATATGTGTGACTTATCCCTACTTAAATTCAAAGCATTTATAGAAGTGTCTGTTGTATTTTGAGTACATTTTATCTTGGACATTCAATTTGCTCAATTCAGTCAAGCAGCATCCTTTCCTTCTGAGATATGATTCATTTTCCAGGTGAGGTAACACTGCATCTAGAGCTGAATGGAAACTGGAACCCAAGCTTTGTGGGGTTCAGTGCTGCTTTTAAAACATATGTTTATCAACCTGGAAGCTAAAATTCTGTCTGGCCAAAGACTTTTACAGGTTCAAAACTGTATGCTGGGCATCTGTCTCCAGAGATGTCAATAGGCTTGTGCACAGTGCCTGATGTTAATTGTGGTTATGAATCTTGTCAGATTGGGTCTTAGATACTCAATACCACAAGGTTCTGGGCATTCCAGCCCTAGTTTACCAACCAAGAGAACTATTCACGCAATCTACTGTTTTCACTGAAGTATAAAGAATCAACAAGTACCGAAAAATTTATTGTTTGAGGTATAGTGTGATTTGCAGTGTAGTCAAACGGTAGCTTCCTACTGAACTGTATGAAACTCAGGTGAACAAATGAGATGAGTTGCTAGCAAGATCAACCATGTACAGCAGTGTTTGTTTCCTAGAGAAAGTAGTAAGCAAGGGAATTGCATCAAGAGTATGCATTTCAAAAAACACTCTCTGGTACTCTTTCTGTATTCACTGAAATTACCATTTTATTCAGCACTCTGATGAGTGTTTTATGCCACAGCTGAACCGAGTTTGCTGAAGTGAAGGCATGTATTTTACAGACAACTTATTTTTAATCCTGCCTTGGGGATACTAACTTTCATCCTGCCAATTTTAACATAACTCATCAGCTTCATCATGTGCAAAGTACATGATAATACACAGGTGCACAACTATACGGATGCTGATTGTGTTTAAAAGAAAAAAAAAAGGTCAAATGCGGTCATGGGAATTTCCTCTAAAACTATATAAGGTATCAGGCATATGCAGTCTTCTGTGGTAATTTTATGCTCTATCAGAATTTTTCCCATGTCTAAAAAAGCCTATGGAGAACAGGAAACATCGTGTTCTTTTAGTGCTGAGTGTGATGTTACTAGCAATTTGCTGAATTAAGGCTGATTTGTCAGTTGTATCTAATTTCAACAGCTATTCCCTTGTTCTAAATCTGTTGTTGGCACTTCCTACAAACTGTAAGTATCCTCAGCTCCCCTTTGCATCCTTAGAGCTAGCAAGAGTGGGTTTCACCAGACCTTAAGGCATCTGTCAACATACATTTACAACTGAGCTAAGCTAAGCTAGGTTCTCTTCCTAAGTTTTGGAGAGAAATCAATAGTTTTAGGGAATGAGTCATCTAATCAGTTTTGGATACATGAAAGGAAAACCCTTCTTTGACTTTAAAGAGAAGTTAAGGTTACTAACTCAGAGATGCCTGGTCAGAGTAGCTCTTTCCTAGCATAATTTAAGGACTACCTCTATTGATTGCTCACAGCCCAGCACAAGCTGAGACTGATTTCCTAAAATGTGGAATTTACTTTCCCATAGACACATGTAAAGTGACATAGATTCAAAGATGATGAGGATCCAATCTATATGATCAATGGCAAGCAAGACTATATCCCATCAAGGTAACTAAAAACAACCTGAAAAAGAAGGTCAGAAAAGGCTTCCATTTTATTGCCTACTATTTCTCTCTCTCCTACTTTCAAGATTCCTCAATATGACTTTCAGGTCCTCCTTCTTTGCCTTCTGAAAAAGCTGAAGTTTCCATAAGGTTCAAATGTGCTTTTGCCAAATAATCCTCATCCTCAGCAAGAAATGGCAGTGAGAAAATGGCATTGCTTGCAGGAACTCAAAATGTTCAGGTGACACCAGAGATCAAAGGGAGCACAGGACAGAGATGGTGTTTCTGCCTCCATTACTAAGAGCAAGGCAAAATTATCTTTCTGTGTGCACAGCTAACCTGCATTGAACAACTGTCTTCCTAAATAAAAGTGAGCTTTCACATTGAATGTTTTTCTGGCTTTTGTCACTAGTTATTTCACTCTTTCATTCTCCTTTTTGACAAGGAGAGTCTTAGAAATTGTGTGCACAAAAATATTTGGAAGAAACACCCAAAGGCAACAATAGTTTTACTCCAGAATCCCAACACTGGTTGTGGAACTAATGAAACAAACATCAATTCTTTATATAAATATCCAATGATGCAACTATCCTGCTAGATCAAGTACCATTCAGAATCAATGCCAAAGGCAATCAGGCCAAATACACTGTAAATGTATTTCAGAGAAAGAAAAAGAAGAGGTAAATCTTGAAAATGGTTTACAAAACAAAGTGCTGTGTGATGGAGAATGACCTCAGAAGATACTTGCTTCTGAAGCCAAGGGGAGATCAGCTAATAAGAAAAACAAAGAAAAACACCTAGGCAATAAAAAAGTTACTGCATGTTTGATATTTCATTTAAATTATCTACCAGCAATGACGTCTTTCCCTTTTTAATGGAAAAAGCCATGGATACATCAGTAGAAGACTGGCCACAAAGAACCTGCTGCTGTGCAAAAAATACTCAGTTTCTTCTACCCAAAGGTATGGATGCACTTCCCTCTTGCATTTCAATTAATTTCCCTGTGTATTCAGAGATGAAACATGAGGCACAGCAACTATTTTTGCAGATTTTGTTTCCTAAGGTCATTCTCTAAAAGCCATCTTTCTTTTCCTCCACATTTATCATCATTTGTCTGCAGGGAATCTGAGACCAAGGCATGTGCATCTGTATGTATTCTAAGTGTGGCTAGCCCTTTTGCTGTAGCAATAAGAAAAAGAAAAGAAAGAAATAAAAATAACCTGAAAAAACATCCAACTTATCAAACAAGCAAGGACTTTCAGAATGGGACAAACACACTTCTTGTTTGCCCAAACCTATACCTGATGTAGCACTGTTACTGTGTTGTGGCTTTATTCCAGACTTACATCACCGTGAAACGAGAGTGAATTCTGGTGCCCAAAAAAAGTTGAACAACAGTGAAGCAAGCCCGAGGCTCATGTAATGTGCTGAATTGATAGAGTACTGGACTTTAGAGGCATTGTACCAAAGTGTACCAATAATAATCAGCCATCAGCAGGGAATATCCATCAACTTAAAGCTTTTAAGGCCTTGAACTGGGTGGCTCAGTGGTGCACACTGCCACAGCTCCATTTAGTTCAGTGAAATTGCACTGACTTGTGCCACCTTGCAGGTCTAACCTCTTCTCTTTTATTGCCGATTCTTAAATCAAGGCACTGAAATGAGTCAAATTCCTAAGGGCAGGCAGGTTTCATATTTATCACTGATTTCTGGATATGGTTTTCAAGAGCTTTTTCAAACCTTACAGCAGTTTGATTTGCAAGAAGCAGTATGCCATGGTCCTCAGAACAGGCTTGTTCTATACATTGTGATAATTTCCATCACATACTTGTACAAGGCTCTGGATATAGAGATGTGGTCCTTTATCACACCCCAGAAGAGACAAATATGCACAGGTACCAGCACTGTCTTCAAACCACTGTCTGCTGAGGCCTTTGGGCATGGATCAATTACTGCCACCTACGCTCAGACATCTCAGCACATTGAACTACACTGAATCCTGTCATTACAGGACAAAGGGAACCCTCCCGTACACCACAGTGACTAAAGAGAATACAATGAAAAAGGTGGGCACCCCTCCAACAAGCACCTTCGCTCTCCCAGTTTAGCTCAATCCACAGTCTTCCCAAGTACAAAAGGTAGCTGAGAATTAACAACAAAGTCCTAGTCATTGAAAGTCAGGAGGAAGTAAAGATCTAAAGATATTCCTCAGTATACATTAAAGCAGATATTACTTCTACAGGATTACTTAAGGAACACATCCCCACTGCACTCTGCATTCTTCCAAAAGAGCTGCTTGAAAGCTACTAGGAGCTAATGAAGCTTCTGAATGAGGCTGAAATAGGTTAGGAGTTGTGCCTATCCTTGAGAGAATTGGACAACTGATATGGGTCTGAAGAAAACTCCTTAGGGGTTTTATCAGGACTCAGTAGAGGCTCCATGGGCCAGCAAGGGATACCCAGGGGAGAGAACACCAAGCTCCTGCTAGGGACATCCCATTACCAGGACTGGAATATTCAGGACAAGCACTTGTTTATGTAACCAGATGTAAAAGTATAACTTTTGAGATTAATTTTTATAGCATGACCCACATGTTGCCATTTCACCCATGGGGTGACTCTGTACCAAAACAGCTTCAGAAGCTCCTAGCCTTAGAATTATTTTCACTAGGATAATGGGGTAGAGTAGTCAGAGTCCGCTCCTGCTTTGACATCATAGTAAGTGAAAATCTCAGGCAAGTTAAGGCAGTGTAGTGACAGTCATACCAACGTGGACTCAAAAGCAACCTTGGCATTCCAGTTTCTGAGTCAGCGGTGACTGGATGAGGTGCACTGGTAATGTGCTTCTTATCTGAGGATGAGCTGCCTTCCTGTTGCAGCAGTCCAGTGACTCATACTGAGAGTATCTGCACTACTATTTGTCTAGCAGGGAATGCTGATAGTTTGTGGGGGGAAAATGGCCCTGTTCCAAAGGAGTGAAGTAATGGCACGATAGTAATAATAATTTACTTCTGCAAAGTGCCTCTTATTGTGAAGAATCACTCAACAAATTATACATGTGTATATGTGGGGATCAATCAGTCCCCTCTGCAGGGGATATGGCAACCATTCTGCATCAGCAATGTGGCACAAAAGCATTTTAGAGGAGAAGTGAAGAACAGCTTCTCCAAACGACCACACAGAAAGAGGATATTGTGCAGAAAAAACACCAATACACATTTATCAATACCTGTATCTTCAAATAGGAAGCTCTTTTATCTTCTTTCCTAATTCCGGAGCAGGGCCAGGAGCAAGGCTTTGTGAGAGCTTTAAAAAACACCCATGACATGAGAAAAACATGAGGCACAAAGGAAAGCAGTAAATACATGCACATTAGAGAGATGAGAGCCCAATAGCCTGTCACATTGTTACATTCAGTGTCACCCCCATGGAACTGCACCCACTGTGCCAACCACGAAGCCCTGCCTAGACAAAACACGAAGGCATTGCAGTTTACCCCCTGCTCAAGGGACCCAGTTAGATCAGATCAGCAAACAAAGCAGAAACCCCTTGTGTGAAAATGTGCCGTCCACCCATGGACGAGTGGCCACCATACCCCCTCTGGCACACCTCCCGCTGCTGCTCAGCAGTGCTGGGTTTCGCACAGCCATAAAGCTGAATATCTTTAGCTCACTGAGATGGGCTAACTCCTTTGAACTTAGTGATTTTGTACTAAGTTAGGCTAGCTGAGGTTACCATGTCTCAGGCTCACCCACCACCAAAGGAGGAGCCCAGGCAGCCAGTGCTTAACCTGTGCCCTGCCCAGCAGTCCTCTTAAACTGGGGCCACTCCACTGGGGACCAGAGTCCTTCTGCACCTTTCCATGAGGTGCCCAGGCTCCTATACCCTTGGCAAACCCTCGGCAAACCCTCCTGCAGCTTTAGGGCTGCTGTGAAAGACAGTGAATCTACCTTCCTTCCCACGACACCAAACACCCCACTCCCTCCTCTGCTCTGCCATTAGTGATCATCTGGATGCAGGGCAACCAAGGGAACAGGCAGATCCAGCTCAGAATTAAAAAGTAATAAAAAAATAAAATCAAATAATAAAATTGTTGTCAACTCTTTCAATTTCCCAACCCAACTCACATTGCTGGGGTACTTATGCTGACACAGCAGAGCCTCTGGGACTTGCCCTAGTCCACACCCCCTGCTTTGCAGCAGATGAGCAAATCCATAACCCTTGGTCCAATTCTTATTCACACCTGAGGAACCTGTGAGGATAACATATGAGGGTGCAAGTCACCACTAGATAGCATTAAGCATGTCTCAAAGAAGGGTTATTTCATATCTTCATGGTAAACTGCTATTAACTTTCTTCTTTTCACAATAATCATATAGGAAAGTGCAGTAAGGTTTAAATAACTGTGGTTATTAACTCTGTGCTAGGTGTTTCTTGAACACTTTGCTGTGCTAGCAGTCTTTTGAACCACAGTGGGGCCAGCAAACAAGTCCCAGACAATTTCAAATTTGGCCTATTCCAGACAGTTACAAGTAGGCTTTCGTGTAAGAATCAGTGCAGTTAATGTACGTAAGCAACCCAGAACAAAGGAAAAAAGCCAGCTGGTCTCTCAGGACAATGCCAGCCAAGCAGACAATAGACGTACCCAGTGTGGGAATTCAAAGACAACCAACAGTGACCTAATTGTTCTCCTATCAGAGTCTAGGGGGGTTTTACTATTGATTTCCAATATAGCTACCGTTTGCATAGCCTGGAATTTGACAGCAGTGAAAAGACCTTTCCTCCACTTTCAGTTTTACAGACTCTCTCTTCCTATTCATAACTGTAAAGTGCTTTTTTCATGTCAGCTCCAGAACTTTTCTGTACAGAAAAGTCATAAATATACAACCATATTGAATTTTCTTTTGGTTCAGTTTGGAAGCTGGAAGCGAGGCAAGAAAACTTTTATCACAGACTCAAAAAAAAGTCAGCAAACTTTGGGAAGTCCCTCTGCAGAAACCATATCTACTGTCTGACACATGTTCTTCTCAGAGTGTTGCAAGAAATTTTAATCTGGGAAGATATGAGGTGGATCCAAGAAATGTCTGACTTTAAGGGTAGAAAGAGTAAGTAGGAGCCTCAACGGTGATGTTATTATAGTCCAGGAATCATCGAGGCCAAAATCCTCTCTGATTACCAGTGTAATTTCATTAACATACACACACTCACTTTTATGTATATGGGGCATCACAGTCCCAAACCTCTCATGAAACCATATTAGATATTCATATTGCAGCAATGGCTAAAAACTGTTGGCAGTGGTATTTCTTAATTTGTTCCCCGACAATAGTAATGCTGTGCTACATGGTACATGAAACCCTCACCCCACTACAAATAAGGGCAAGGACAAGACACCTCAGAAGGACAAGATGAGCAAATGAACAGCATGAGTATTGTATTGTATTTTGTCATCCCTCTGTTTGCACGGTACAGCTCACCACCCACCCAGCAGATATTTTTTAAGTTATTTAGAATATGCCAAAAAATGCATGTTTAAGTAAAAAGATTAACCATGCCAACATGAAGGAAACCAAAATGATATTAACGATTCTCTCTGTACTTGCTTTGTTTTTATTTTTGTGTGTTTCATTGAGTTTCCTCACTGCGGGTTGCAGGGTGGCTGAGGCCTAAAAGCACACATGATGAATCTCTCAGACTGAACTACCCAGCAGCCTTTGTAGCGAAGGTCACATCTTAAACCATTCCCTTGCTCATAATCATGTCAGAGTAAATAAGCATTGATATCTGAATACTAAATGTAGCAATGCTGGTGGTTTAAATTTAGGAGGAAGGAACACAGGTCAGGCAGAGACCGCTCTGTTGGTTTTCTCTGTCACAGTATCTTTGGTCAAAACAACTAGCATCTCTCACCACCTGTCCAACCACCATAGGAATATCCTTCCTATCTCCACAGAATAGCCTGCCTAAAGTCTGTCATAAAAAAAATATGATTACTCTTGGTGTTTTTACAGAACCTGATCTGTTCAGGTCTTTCTTCAAGGTGAGACCTGATCTTTTCAGCCATAAATTTGCAAAGCTAACAAAACAACTCAGACATGTTCATGAGGCTGTTTCCAATGTCACCAGGACAGATCATAAATTTTGTCTCCTCTGCCAAAACCAGAAGATAAGCTCTAGGCTAAATTGCAAACTCAGCGTAGTCAGCTCAAAGCGCAGCCCGAATGCTTCTGACACCCCCACACATATGCTGTATACTTGTAGTTAGCCTCTGGCTTTCAAAATTGGCATTTAAGTAGCTAGAGTTTGTGCTCCTCTGGGTCTCAAATAAATTTTACTGAGTGGAAAACAGAATATGTAAACAATTAGTCCCAAGATTTGGGTAATTAGAGGTTTAGCCAATTTATATCAGCAATTGCAATAACAAACACAATACTGCAGTACGACTTCTGCATCTTGCGGGACCAATAGGTACTTAAAACCAGCAAAATTCAAGGTTCGCTGCTGACAAGCCAGCTCTCCCAACTAACAGTTGGAACTTGTGAACTATCTTCTATGATTTTTCTGCCAGTGCTGTGTGCAGGTTGCTTGAAATCTCACCTTTGTGGGAAATTGGGGAAAATTAGGGACTCATGACTGACTGAGTATTATCAGACTAAATTTTGTCTGAAGCAACATTTGCTTTTAAATTGTTCCAATCACCTGCTCAGTGCAGTCACTGGAGGGATGAGTTCACTGTGGCAGAACAATAACACTTTAAGAAGCATTTTCAATACATTTAGGTAAATTTGGAGTATTCTTCTGTGTGCCTTTCCTTTAAAAAACTGATGATGCAGATAATTTTAGAAGAAAAAAGTAGAGAAAAATGAATAAGCTGAGTTTAAACTTCTGACACGGTGCAGTGTCTGCATGCAAGCTGGATGCACCAGGCCCAAAGTAAACACTGTGGTGCAGCCAAATTCTTCAGTGTCCTGGACCTTACAGAGATATAAAAATTAGTCTCCCACTTTGTAATATCATGAAAGATCCTTTCTGTGCTGTTAGAAACACCAACACAAAATACAGAGCAGTAGTAATGCAGACCAGTTGCAGTGACGGCAATTCACTTGAACTCAAAACATAACTCACCTTGACCTGCTATTAATTGCTATTTACTCACAAGAGAGTCCATTCCCCTCAAATCTTGGGAAAATGGACCAGTGCTCACTCTTCCATGGTGGCAAAGACACCAATAGCACCTGAGGTTACATCTACATCTGCCTTGAAAAATTATACCTTGGGAGGATTTGTATCCATTCCCTCCCATCCGTGGTGTTTCGTGATTTGTTATGCTCTTCAGAAAGTTTTACTCAACAGCATCATGCAGTTTCATTAAGCAATTCTACCCCATGAACTAGATAATTTGAACACCATGGAAATTTGATATTTTCTGCCATGTTAGTAAGAGCTTCATTTAGCAGAAAAAAGAAAGGGAAAGAGAGGAAAAGAAAAATTAGAACTCCCTAATTGAGTCACAAACCAAAAGGATCAAGAATGCTTTGGAGTATTTATTCACAGTTAACGATTTATCCAGCCCTAATTACAGTCGCTAGAACACTTTCCTAGCTGCAGTATTAATTATACTTCTTTCATGGCTGCTATTTATATAAGCAGAAGATGAAATATGAAATTAGGTGATCAGATGCTGCAGTGGTATCATGGATGATTTTTTTTCACAGTAGGTATCATTATCCACTTAAAATGATGCTAAAGTTTGTGTGTAATTGCTGCCCATCATTTACCACAGAGTTCAGAATGTTCCAGGAGAGCCCTTATGGAACCAGAGAGTGGGTACAAGGCATCCCATCCCACAGGCAAACCCAGCTCTCCCAAAACAGACGAGGATGCAGAAAGGTTCTTCTATTTGCAAAGTCTTGAGTATCAATTACAAACAAAAAGAAATAGAGAAGCTAAGCGACAAGGCTGCCAAGAAACACCAGATCAGAGTCAGGACAACACTAGGTGCACAGTCCTCAGAAAAACTAAAACAAAGAAACCTCTACACCTACATGCTGAGCCAAAAGGGGCTCAACACTGCAGGCAAGGGCTCCAACCAGCTGAATTCCTGTTCCGTCAGACAAACAAGACTCTGGCTTGACAAAGAAGAAGAAACTAAAAGAAACCCTTGATTCCATCACCATTTTCTCCAGCTATGGAAACAATCTATCATGACACTTTATATTTAGCTGAACACTTACGTCAGAAAGGATAAAAACAGGAAGAGCACTAATATCTTGGCCTTTTATACTGCTCTACGTATACTGCTTTTCATAGGAGGCAACACACTATTTTCATTTTGTAGGCAGTAAAGTTGAAGTGCAAAAGAAAATAAAAATATGCTAAGCATTACTCTATAATGCAACAGAAGACATAATACTTCCATTATAGAAACTCCTATAAAATCTATTAAAGCAATAAGTTCTTGAAATTACTTTTCATGCCATTTTAAAAAAGGGGGACAGGGAAGGAAAAAGGCAGATATGGCATATATTTAATTCCATAAAACCTTGGAGTAAATTATCGATGTGAAAAAATACATAATACTATTCAACAGAACATATACTGGCATATCTGCTTATTTTACATCTCATATGCTTTGTTCCCTTAAAGATCTTCTTCCCCAGGGAGGAACAGAGATGTCTCCCAGGGCTTCAGTTCGCTTACTTGCAAGTTTGAGGAAGGTGTTGCAAAGTATTTTTTTATTCCATTCTTTCATCAAGTCTATTTTGGTCAGTTCTGTGAACCTGGCTTGAAGGTTAGTTGACTGCACTTTCTGTGTGGAAAATGAGAACAGTATCACAGATTCAAGGATTTCCTTTTAAAAGGAGAAGTATAAATATGAGAGGATTATCACATTTGCTACTTTAAGGCCCAGTAACCTGCAGAATTTTTTCTATGAGTGCTGTTAATTGTCACGCTTGTAGGAAACAGTAAAATTTAACTAACGGAAAGAAAGCGGTTTTGCTTGTGTTTTGCTCTACCAGAGAGAACCATGCCAAGCCAGACTTTAAGTTATTGCAAGCATGCACAGTTTTGAAGGCTTGAAAAGACATGTATTTGCAGAAAGTAAAACAATTTCGGTCCAAGATTTACTGCTCTGGAGGGGCAGCCGTGAAGCTGAATCTCAAACTGGTGAAAGGGCACCTAACGCCCATTTGCAAGAAAACCCTGTTTCACAGAGGAATCATGAGCAGCCAGATTGCTGGTAAGAACACCTTAAGCCCACCATGCTCTGGTAAGACACAATTATTACCCTGATGTTGGTCATAAAATATATGGTGGCCAAATGTTTTTTTAAAGTTTCTCCAGAAGTGAAACTCTTAAAGAGAATGCACTGATTTGGAACAAGTTAAATATAAGTGAAAGCTTAAATAAATAATGTCCACAGCTTTGCAATTAGATCACTGTTTCACCCTGGTAATGTGAAATTGTGTTTGGGATGCAAAAGTGTTTTCATTTAAACTGATTATTTTGACTTTGTATTGAAAATACTAAAGCATTATATTTAATAACTGATATTAAAACATTGCAATGTGTCACAATGAAATTACTAAATATTTTCAAATTACTTTAATGCAGGAATTTTCTTTTAAATGTTTTTTAAACTTTGATTTCTATTTAGTATGTCAATTTTCAAATACTTGAATTTCTGTTTTCTAACGAATTTTTGCCAGTCAAAGTGCCCTATGGCACTACCTAATTTTCACCGTTCCTTGTCCACTTAATAAATAATATCTCTTCCTGCAGCTCATTCAGAGTTTATTGCTGGAAATATATTACCGTAGGGAGTTCTTTTTTTTATGGCCATGACACACTTCCTTCCAAAATTTAACTTATTGAATTCCTTTGGTTTTCTTAGCTGACCTGGGCTTGCCAGGAAGAAATATGTAGCTTAATATGTCTGAAGCAATAAGAGCCCTCACACAGCTGATGAAGCAGCAGCACTGGCTAAGGTTAATGGGGAGAAACAATCCCCTTAGAACATGCTCAGTGTGGTACCATGGAAATCAATGATTTCACTGAGTGAAGATGTTTTTCTGTGAACATTGCCTCCTTCAAAGTAAACTAAACTCCAGGCCCTCTCCTCACAACTGTGCACTACTTTCTAAGGCTGAGACACATGATGGATGGCCCACATTGTTTGAAGACAAAGCTGTTTATAAATATCTCAGCCTATAACAAAGGGCCTGATCTCACTTATAACAATTTTAGTCCAGCTTTACATTAACTTATGTGAAAGGAGATCTGTAACATACAAACTCTGGAGAGCAAAGTTTCTTCCAGAAACGTGATCTGCTTCCTGTATTTAAAAGATATTTATGCTTCCTCTGCAGCAGGCTAGAGTCTGCAGGGACTTTTTTTTCCAGAAGAAAGATTGATTTATGATGCTCTGTTCATGTTGTTATGTAGTCAGTCCCCTCTGAATTTAGAAGGTTTTTACCTTTTTACCTTCACCAGCAGGACTTATTAGCAAATGCATAAACTAAAAAAGGATAACCAGGATAAAGCTGTCACCTGATGACATCTGGGCAGACACGATGTCAAACGAATTTCTGTATCTCATAACACAGACTGTGAATAATACCAGGTATGTTGATAAAATACACCCTGCCTTCATTTTAACAAACATAAGTAATTAAGATGTCTTTTCAATTCCTCCTTCTACACCCTTGCAGCTCATTGCCTGTTTGTCCTCCTTAGCAGGCTTGATGAGAAATATCCATAGTCTCTCAAACATGCACCAGTCAAACTGATGGATTCATATGTCTGAAAACAAGCAGTGAAGACAAGTTGGAAGATGAGAGAAATGCTGTAGTAGGTCATCCAGAAGAATCAGCTCTGGAGGGGAAAGCAGCGTCCATTAATAACAGACTTGTTTCTTTCCACTTCAGAGCTCTCAAGGTGCAAAGCTTCAGATGTGCAAGACTTGACAGGCCTGTAGCACTTACAATTTGGGTGCACAGATGGGCATTTGGCAGCAGTGAGATGGTTCATGAAGAAAATATACCATTTCAGTTATCTGAAGAAGGGAGCGCCAGACACTTGTCACAGGCAGAAACTGAAGGAAGATGGTAGTCAAACTAGGGCCAGGACACTTGTAGCCAGGTCACAGAGAAGCCTAGGGTTTAGGAGTGGGAGAGGAGTGCCTCAGTGATCAAAGACCCAGAGAAGCAGCACATCTTAAGGAATGTCACAGGGGAGCAGCAGTGCAGTTGGAAGAGTGGTCAGTATCACTGAGCCAGAATACAAGACTTCTTAGGACCCAGAAATGGGCAGTGAAGCCAAAGCTGAAAAGTAGTAAGCTCCACCATGGCCAGATTTACCAAAATAGGGAAATCTGGTGAATTTCCAGCCAAAGCAAGGGCTCAGCTCCTCCACAGGTGAGTCTCTGAGTGGCTGCCTGTGGAATGTGAACAGCCCATGCAGAGCTTGGCTTCTGCACCTACTCACAGGGAAGCAGCGCTGGGGCTCTGAGAGAGGAAAGCAAGCATGGGCAATGCCTGATTAGCATGGGACTGATGGGGCTGGTTTCTCTAGTCTGAAACTCACTCTTAGGAAGTTAGTGTTTGACATTTGCTGATTCAAACAAACAAACCAAAAAAAAGGCAGAAAGTTCACACCTCAGACATAACCAATACAAGATTACTCAACTTCCCATCTGAAATATATTGTAGGACACAAAATGCCCAGGAGAAACTCACCAATAAAAATCTCCTTAATTAAAAGGAAATGAGACCACTCATTTGAAACAATGAGCTGTTTGAAACTGAAATTGCTTTCTTATTGCAAATTATTTTCCCCTTCAGCTCATGGGGTTTTTTTTATTCCTTGCCTCAGTGTGACAAGAACTTGTATTTTGACTATGGCTTTTTGTTTGGTTTGTTGGTCTTTTTTTACTTTTATAATCTCTGCAGGGCTAGATTATTATATCACCACCCATTCTAAGGTCCTGTTGGCTTTGTTGGTCTACAAGTAGTAAAGTTTACTTTACAAAGAAAATCTAGCTCAATCCTGTTCTTTCATTATTGACAAAAGATGGCTTCATCTAAGTCAGCTGTCTAAATCTGGTGAAACAGAGCAAAGGAAAATAAAATGTCTGTATTTCTACTACTGTTTGTTCTGTAAAACCTGGAGAGACTGAACAGCTATTCTCTCCTCATTTATACTTTAGCAAAATGTTCCTAGCCATCCACTTAAAGCTTACCATTATGTTTGCTTTTTAATAAACTACACTATATCAAGGATTGAAAACCTACCTCTTGAGCTGGTTTGGAGCACAGGCTCAACTTATATCTGTTTGAGACTGCTTACTTTAAGACATCTTGAACATGCTGGTAAAAACACATTCTTTTTCAGGGAAAAAAAACCTGCAAAAGACTAGCTGTTGATTTTATCCATGCAATCAGTCAACATAATATGCATGGTAACTGTATATACAAAAGGATTTCCCAGAAAAATGTGGATTTATTTCACTACAGGAGGAAAATAAGTGAGCATATTAGAGCAGTCAATGTGAGAAACATAGATTAACAATGTGCTTGGCACTGAAATCACACTGGTGTAAAGCTGATTCACTTCTGATTTACATTAGTGCAAATTCAAACTGGTGGTGACTTTCTGGTTAATGTGATGGTAAAACTCCTTCTCCAGTCACTGATCCGGAATGGTTCCCTTGAGGCAACTGTGACAGAGTGATGATTTCAAGAAGGCTGTTATCATTATGGCTCTGTCACTGTCCATAGAACAAAATGAGCTTCAGAAACATGAACTATTCATTAAACTAGTGCAACATGGAACTGCAAAAAAACATTATGTGAAGAAAATAACAGAGAATAAAAGGCCTTGCATCATTATGCAACTCTTTTCCGCAAATAATATAGAATAGAAATAAGACAGTATAAAATGAGACCTCTCCATTATTCCATTTAATTTAGACAAGTTTCTTACCTGTCCTTATATTTCTTATACTTGCATACTGGTGAATCACTTCCTGAGTTCTTGTTACATACTCTTCACTAATGATGATGTAAACTACTGCTGCAAGTGACAGAAAAAAAAAATACTTCCTTTCTTCACACAAAAAAGTTGAAATACTCACTGAAAACGAAAAACTCTGATTATTTGGCACCTGCAGCTATGGCAACCTGCCAGAATGATCACATACTACAGTACAGAACAGTCGTAAACCTCTATTGCAGTCTGCCCAAGCTAAATGGATTTTCATCATAGAACAGCATGTACCTCAAACTCTGTAAAGTGATGTGAGATCACCCAAATTTCTGATTTCTTTCAAATGCTTCCTATGTAGCTGACATTAAGTGCACCCTGGATGACTCCAATTGCAAACCTAGCTAGGAGTGATCCTCACCTTCCACTGCTTCACCCTCCCCATCCAGCAAGCAGCAGGCAGCCTGGCCTTCAAACACCGCCCGAGTGCACTGCAGGGTGCACTGCGGTGCAGAATTGCAAGTCTATTCCAGCAAATTATGCCTCAATACATCAGCAAAAGCTTTTAGAAACATCCTGCTTATCATCTGCACTCCTCACAACCAATTTTTATAGGAAGCCAAAAATGGTGTGACAATAAAAGCCTGTAAAGGTTTGTTTTACTTCAGAAGTTTGTCTGCCCTCTCCTCTGCCACAGAAAATGTAATGTTTCCCCATGTATTTGTCATTTTCAAGCACAAAATTCTCATTTGATGCACTCAAAATATTTGATTAAGAATTAAGATGTATAAAAATTCACTGAAATCTCTTTTACTGGATTTCTTTTAAAAAAAAAGAAAAAATATACTGATATTATGCATGATTGCAAATGGTTAAAAAAAGTATTCCACAGATGCTACAATGCTAATTCTTCAGCTCAAGCAGAGCCAAAGCTTTGGATATTTTTTTGGTTGGGGCAAGACGTAAAGTATTTTGGGCATCTCTAGCACCATTTGAGACATCCTAGGACATCCAAGCCACATCTGATGCAGGACTTCAGGGGACCATTGCATACTGGAGAGGGAGGTAGAAGGTTAAGTAGGATACTGTTAGAGCATCTCAGATGATGCTAGATGAATGAAAATTGCTGAATTGTTTCATAAATCTTGTTTCATCCAGTGAAGAAGAGCAGGTAGTTTCCCAGCTTAAAAAAAAATCTCTGCCAACTATCCCAGGAGACTCCATGTCCAACCCCTCTCTCCCTCTGCTTCATTTTAAAGCCAATTTTATACTAGGGCCAGAAGAACATTTCCTTGGCTGTTAAGTTCATTTGTGTCTTAAGAAGCCTGGAAACCCCTCAGTCAATGTAATTTAGTTCTGAGCTGCCCCTGAGGCCTCCACCTTCAGAAAAAAAATTAAAAATCGTAACAACCCCAGATAGATAACTGATTACAAATGTACCTTCTCAGATTCACAGATACATGTGCAAGAGCTCTGATGGGTCTTGGATACCTCTGTGTAAAACAGGTCAGGCCATTTAGAAATTAGACATTTGCTGAAACTACTTATGGGTACCCCAGCGTATTGAGAGGTAGCCTCAGATATCCAGCTGGTCTTACTATAAAAAAAGCTCTGTTGAAGCTCAAAGCAAATGTTTTACTTTCATAAGCTGATGGTTCCTGGATCTGAATCTCACTTATTCACATTTCTCAGGCTTAGAGTATGTCATTAAGAGTATAACAATGTCAATATAACCAGGCATAACAACTAACAAACCCATTTCAGTGAAGCATTTATAATGACGGATTGTTACCAGTTTTAAAATACTTGTCATACTTCCTTATGTCTAAAGTTAGGAGATATCTTCACAAGCTCCTTGACTGATTTAACAAAACACAGACCTTTAACCTTGTGATAGCTGCCCTGCATCTCTGCACAGGCAGCAGAGCAAAAGAACACTTGCAGGGCATGGTATTCCTGTCCTGATATGAGTACCCAGACAGGGAAAAGAACCAGAGCCAAAAAAGGGCCAATTTCTTTCCCTTAACAACAACCGGGTGTGCAGGGTGATCAGCTCAGTTCAGAGAGACTGGAGATTTTCACATTCAGCAAGAAGAGTCCCACTGGGGGCACCTGCTGCCTTCATTTTGGTATTGGCCCCAGGCGCTGTGACAGATTGAAGGGGAAGATAAGGAAGCAGAAGGCCAAGGGCTTGGCCTAGATTATCTGAGACAAGTTAAAGAAGCACATTCTACTCATCACATACATTTTCTTCTTTTTGAAAAACAATAAGTGAGTGTTATTATTTTTTTTTAATGTGAGTCCTTTCCCATTAACCTCAACCAAGCTGAGAAGGACAGCTGAGGGTGAACAGTTACACTAAAGTATAGGAGGACATCCAGTAAGCAAGGCTGGAATGTTTGTAAACAGGAAAACAACTTTGATTTATGCTGCTCAAGAAAAATGTCTTTGTCTTTAAAACTAAAAATACAGCTCTTTGTAAAGTCAAAATGTCTGTGGGTGAAAGCAATTTTTCACTTTTTCATTAGACACAGAAATGAAGTGCCTTTGAATCATGCCAGCCTTGATAGAAATGACTCAGATGAATTTGTGGGGTGCCAGTTCAACACTAAGCTGTGTCCAACTGAACTGCTGCAGTGCTACATACAGGACTGCAGCACAACATAAGCATTCCCCTAAGGACACTTCCTCATGCTGCCTCTTTGGCTGAAACATTACATGTAGGTGGGCAGTGCACAGCTGTGGTGTGGCCAGGCAGGTTCAGCCCAGTCCAGACACTCAACCCGGGGAGAAAAACTGAAAGCAGAGGAGCTGGAAGAAGATGAACCGCAAGACTCAAATTCTCAATCTTCTGGACACATTGAAGGCAAAAACAAACAAGCAAACGTAGAAAAGACTAAGAGAAGCATTTTATTTCAGTTAAACACCTGCTATGACTAAATGTGAGACTGGAAAATTTGGGACATCCCTGGACTATCTCAACTTATCATTCCAAGTCATGAGGAAGAAAAATTAGAAGTATCAGAATTTTTCATAGGATGGAAATCCTGGTCTTATGTCCGCCTACAAGAATGACCTCACATTTTCTGCCTTTAAGATGGATGTAGAAAGGAAGTGAAGAAATGAGATTTTTCTTTCTCAATATTAATATTTCAACTTGTCAACAATTCAGGAAGAACAGAGTCTGTTGATATGTATTCAGAGGCAGCTTTTTCAAAATAAGAAAAGCCTTTTTTTCTGTTTGTTTGGGGTTTTTTTTAGATTAAAAATTATATGTAGCAGAAAGTAAAAGACAGAAATCCAGCAGTATTTCTAGGAGCCATAATTAGAGTTCACCTCTTTTCAAAATAAATTAAATCCATGATTAACAATACTTTTTCTAAGAACCAAAATGGTATTTAGATGATCCTATGCCCAAAACTTCTTTCTTATCTTGTAACATTTCTAAGAGACTCTTTCATATGTGAAGGACTCGTTGGAGAACAAGTGTTTATAATGGAAGTGACAATGAGAAGTTGATGATTTTCATGTTAATTTAATGAGTAATGTGAAATCATTTGACAGTAATTCTCTTTAATTATAAAATAAGAGCATATTTTTCCTTTGATTTTGAAACAGCACAAATAGAGCTGTTGCTTTAAATTGATGCTTCAGGCAATCTCACACATTCCCTGATCACCTTAACATTTTATATACGGGTGCTATGTTCATTTACTTGCACTACATGCCCAAGGGTGAAAGTGTGGTTCAGGCTGCACAATTAGAGTTATCAAATATTTATGCAGATGTATCACTCTGCTGGATATGTTTTAAGTGCTCCAATGAAAGAAACAAAATACGTGTGGAGGAAAACAATCTGCACAATACAAGGGCTATCCACATGCAGTAGTTGCTGGGAATTTTCTGCTTTTTTTTATCCCAGACTGTCAAAAACATGGTGTTACTGAAAAAAATGAAAGTAGCAGATCCTAGATTTCTGCTTCACTTAATTCACTCCTTTCTAAACATCTGTATTCTTAAGTGGCAATATTTTTCTTCTACTTCCGACTGTTGTAACTTGATACAGCGATTGCACACACAGAGATAAGGTATTTAAAAATGTGCTGCCTTGATCATAAGTAACTTCATATATCTTGCAGAAGGGCAATAGATTTCCCCCACTGGGATGCAGAGTCAGACATAGCTATTTCCAGATAACTTACCAAACAATTTTAAAGTCTCAGGAACCCAAATTAAGGTGTAATGAGGTAGAGGATATCTATGTGCTATCACAGCATTTTGTGATAAATAACCTTCAAATGAGTGTTAGCTAAAATGGTCACATGCGTACTTTACATGTATCCCCTTTGGGACCTATCCCCGACATCCCATGTCTGGAAGAAAGCAATGGGCAAATAGCTTGTAAACCTTATTCAATGGCAGGAAATTAGCACCTGGCTAAGGGACTTTCAAGGGTCACCTCATCGTGCAGCAGCTTTCAGCCTGGGATCTGCAGATCTGGGGCATGCAAAGTGTCTTCCTAAGGTGACCAGGACGAAAGGTTAAGGAATACAAGGCTAATAATGAAAGAGGTTTACATACCTCAATACTTTTACTGGGGAATGTGTTTGGCCCATCAAATCAGAGTAAAAAGCCCTCAGTCTACTTTACCTCACTACATAAAATAGCTTTATCTTATACACTAAAGTAGAAGGATTGCCTCCAAAAGAGAGAAAAAAACCTAAAACTTAATGACAGTAGTTTCTAACATGTCCTCTGGAATAACACCTTTCAGATTGCATACAATTCATTGTACTGTAATCTTGCTGCTGTTTTTATTTCAGAATTAACTGTGCAAATTTACTCTGTCACAAGAAATGATGGATGTTTAATCTTAGTGTCTAGCTGTGAAGGTCAACATTTTTAAGTGAGAACCTCAGATCCTTTCGACTTTGCACAGCTTAGTTTATAATCAGTAGCTAGACTTCTTTGTGACTACTATGTCTGCCATAATCTTCAATATTACTACACCCACATTATTTTGTAAAATGCACAGTGACTAATCACTGGACTGTATTTGAAAACCCCACAGACCTTTAGCAACTGAATACATTTTCTGGGCTCTCCGCATATGTGACTGAGTTCTATATCCCACCCATACTCCCCTTGAGTTTTCACTTGTTTTCAGAGTCATTACCCACCTGGCTGTCTGCAAGCAAAGACGAAAGACTAAGGACAGAGTCACTCTGGTAATTACCACTTCTGAGATGCTGTGTTTGAGGGGGCCTTTGTAGCCCCCAAAAAGGGGGTAGTTGGTGTGATCGGGTCTGAGGAACAAAGCTCTGCTTGGAACTTCTGACAGCCACAGCTTGATGGAGCAGGGGACTGGTAAGGGACAGAAACCTTCTTCCACATCACATCTATCTCCCTTCTCTCACAGGGAGCAGAATGGGATTTACTCTGAACAATAATTAGCAAACCTAAGGAACCACAGAACAAGTATCAGGACCAGCTCTGGTGTAACCCCCTTGTAAATTGTTTCTGCTTGGGTTTGCACCAAAACTGGCTCTCACACAGCTCTGTGAGACTAGCCCCTGAGAGGCAGAACTGAAAGCACTGTACATATCTTCTGGAAGAATCAACACTTTACAGAGTATCCAGAAATGTGTTTCTTTGCCAGAAATTATACAGCACCAGCTTGGACCAAAAATTCCTTGTTGCTATGGTTGCCACTTGCTCTAAATCTTTTTACTACTCCTTGTTGAACAGCAGCAAAGGAGAATAAAAACATATACAACACTTGTAATTGCCTGGTGCATATTTTAACATTTCTCTTTAGTGGCTGCTCTAAATTATGCAGTAATATTGCTGGCATGTTTCTCCAGTCCCTCTTCCCTAAGAGGATACATTTTACAGTGCTGAAATTGAACACTGGGTGTAAGAATCACACATTTGAATATTTTTTTCAGGAGCAGACATGTCACATGCAATGTATTACAACTCAGGCTGTAAAAACTAAGTGGCATTTGCATTCATTAAGCATACATGAAATTTAATTCCATTAGGTCCAGCAGCATTAAGCTCTGTCTGTTGCTGCTGATGTTACAGCTTAAGGACATTATATATTCTGGCTAGATTCTGTTTCATAACCTAATAAAGCCAGGAATTACATCCTGGCTTGATGCCTTTGTAAATCCAGCTCAGCAAACATACGACATGAAAGCTGTGGATGTAAATTATTTATATTCATCATTGTCCAAAATATTAATTTACCAAAAAAGGTTTAACAGATTAAGAAAACTACAGGCACTGTGCCCAGAGCAGAACTAATTTAAAAGACAACAATATGATTTGCTGAAGCCAAACCTCACTTCTAATCTTCCCACTTTGTTACAGATACAATACAGAAGAACAGTTAACATTTCATCAAGGCTATTTGAAGAATCAAAAACTTACATTACATTTCAGTCAACTTCCTAGAAACGTTGATCTCCACAATCCCCCTGGAAAATCAGGGATACTTTATGTTTTAGAATTTGACACTTTTAGCTGACACAGAATTTAGGTAAAGAAAAGGAAGGCAAAATATGAAACAATTTGAATTGCAGCTCTTGTAATTCGTTTTGCTGAAAGGACAGTTTGGATTCAGTACAAGCCCAAACTCAGCAAATAAATTTATGTGGACAAATTACTTTTGTCTGAGTGTAGTTTCACAGAAAACATCATGACTGAGAACACAAGACTGCCTTCTTAACTAGTCCAAAATGAAATCTATCAATTAAAAGGCATGAACTACATTTTTATTAGCAATTTTTGTGAGAAGAATCCAGGTGCCAGTATATGTTTTCATGAACAGTCCTTAATTTCCAGCTATCAAGTTAACAAGCGTTCATGAACCAAAAGTTCTTACCTTCAAAAGACTTTCATTTCTTCTCTGTTTTTTAATGGCCTTGTCAGGCTAGTCCTTCTGTTGGAAGTACCAAAAAAATAAGCTGAACAACAAAACTATTTCCATGGAGATATGAGGAACAAAAAATGTTTACTTAATTATGTACAAATGGTGCGTTATTTTCCTGAAAGTAGGTTTCCAGTGGTCTGAGATGTAATTTTTGCAGAAATAAAAGTTCTTGGCTCTGTCTACAGCATCATTTCAATTACATTAAAGTTCACCACAGGCAACATATTATAATTTTTGCCCTTTCAAAGATTTTTTTTGTAGGCAATCTTATCTTTGTTTCCCTTGAAAGCATGTGAAGTGTCTAAATCTTATTTGTATATAGTTTATAAATATATATATTAAAAAAAAATTAACTACGCTCCTGGGAGCTATACTTCCATTTCCAAACTATTCTGTCGTCTCTTAAAATAGTGTCTGAAGCTACCAAGATAGCCTTTGAAATTCTTCAGGTCGAAGCTAAGTCACTAAGCTTTCTCCATAGCCAATGCAGAGAGATAAAGAAACAAATTTCACCCTAAAATAGGTGGCTTAGATAAGGAAGCTAAGCCATTTTGGAGGTTGCCTTCTAGAAAAGTATGCATTGAACAGCTTAGACCACTAACTCTTAGAAAGCTCAGCTTAACTGAGATCTCACTAGTTGTCTACTTTAACTGCAATCCACTTTGAGGGCACAGTCTCAGCAATATGTTTTCTATTAATTTATTGTAACTTTGGATGAAGAAGCTAAGCTGTACCTCTCTTTATTTATGAGTCAACATAGACTATTTTATCCATAAGAAAAAACACACAGGGGATGACTTAGCAACAAATTGTCCAGACTGCTTGTATCCAACTTAGAGAAAAAAGCCATAATGTAAAGTCTCAGTCATATTTAGGAAGAAATTAAACAAATAAATTTTTAGGAAATTGAAAAAAAAAGTGGTATTTAATTTTCTGGTTTCTAGTTGTCATGTTTTCACATTGGTGTCTGTCTAGAACTTGACAGATCACAAAATATGAACCTATTTCTCTGACACTTAAGGCTGAAGAAATGCAGAAAGCTGTGATCAGAGGCCTCAGCCGTTTTGCACTGCAGAAGTGATACAAAATGTGCAGAAAAAGTCCTTTAGGGAAAGCTGATTTTACTCCTGTCTACAGCTCATCTGCAGTGTTGATATGCATCGGCTGATCCCAGCCTTCCCACCACAGTACTCTGTGTCACACCTGTGTGAAATATCCACCCTGATGCAGTGGGACTCTGAGCTGGAAGACATTTTGTGCCAAGATGGCAGTGGCAGGGAGGGTGATTTTTCATGGGTGCTCGATTCTGCATAGGAAACTGCCCTTCATTTACTGAGTACACTTACCTTTCTTTCCCTGCTCTCTCTGGTCCAGCACAGAGCTCCTGTCTGTAACAAGAGAAGCATGTTTTATGTAAATCACTTCCCAGTGGAGTCACTCATTATTAATGTAGACAGCTCTAAAAAGAGAAACCCATGGCATTTAGCAGCAAGAACTGCTAATGAAAATGTCATTAAATAAGTCAATCTGCAAGCCACAAAATGGCCTCTCTACCTTTTTCTTATTTGCTTGTCTTCCACACCTCTGCATCTCTGGGTACATTTCACACAAGTCAACCTTTTATAGCACCAAGTTACAGCTTTCCCTAGAGGAGGGCACAACTTTCTGGCAAACTGATCACATTTGAGAGAAGACACTATTGATATGTTGTGGAAATACGTCAGAAACACACTGGATAGGTATGGGACTAAACAGCAAAGCTGAGGAAGAGGAAACTCCAATGACTGGCTGTAGATGAGGCGATTTCCAGCAGCCCTGACCTGAAAAGTGCAATGTAGCTCCTGCTTCTCTATGCATTTTGTAGAGCTCATGACTGAGCCTCTCACTGGCTTAGATCTTGCAAGTTCTTCATGCTTGTAATTCAGATTGTTCACTGAAGTATCTCTCTGGTCACATAGGGACCTTAGCTGATCTAAAAAGCCTAATACAACAATTCTGCTAATAATTTCCCTACTGTTTCAGACCATTTATATGTCAGTATATTAACCACAAGCAACAGTCTGATAAACTGACACAAACTGGCAGTGAACGTTCCTTTTTAATTTTGTTTCCTGAAGGCTTTCCACTTCCACATCTGAATGTTGAGGGTTTTCCTTTGGGAAAAGCAGCTAGTGGTGTCAGGGAGAGGTCCCTCTGGTCCAAATACACATGACTTACATTCCTAAGTTATGAAGGGATTCACCTTTCTCCGTAAATCTGCATTGTAGGTTTGTGCTTATATTAAGCCAAAAATTTTGTGTGGATAAAGTCAGTATGTTTTATTAAAACACATACCATATTTATAAACATGTCCAGTATTTTAGATGCACAGAAAGCCATGAAAGTATGTGTCCAAAATTCGGACCATTTTTTCCCTAACATTATTGGTCTATTAAAACATAAAACTCCTCCTTTTCTCCCTTCTGACCTGACAGTATCATGGCTGTAACAACCTGAAGTCCATAATGACAGGATCATAGAGCAGCTATGTGGAAGGGACCTCTGGAGGTCACCTACCCCAACCCTCCTGCTCAAGTAGGGCCACCTAGAGCTGATTGCCCAGGGCCATATCCAGATGGCTTTTGAATATCTTCAAGGATGCAGTCTGCACTACCTCCCTGGGCAAACTGTGCCAGTGCTCAGTCATTCTCACAGTAAAAAAGTGTTCTCTGATAGAAACACAGAATTTTCTGTTGAAATATATTGTCTAAACTGTGTATTGATACTTATTTGTGCTCAGTACACAGCATCCTGGGTGGACAGTACATTCCTCTTCCCATCAGCTTGGAAACAGATTCAGAATTTTACTCTTCAGTCTTACAATCGAGCAGTGGCAAAAGGGAAAATGACAGTCTGTTTTTTCACGGCATAGAGCAGCAATTCAACATGATGTGGCAGAAAAGGGCAAAAGAAAGAAGCATCAGTTCCCCATTCTGCAAAGAAGAGACTGCATGGAGAGACTACTCCCAGCCTGAGCCTGTTCCCCCTCCCCTGTGACTGTACTTGGCAAGAAGAAAGAAAGAGTACTGAAAATATTCACACCAGGCAATAACAGCCAGCCAGTGATGGGTGGGGGAAAACAAAGCAAAGCTTTTTCTTTGCTAAAGTGTTAAGAAATAAATGAAAGTCCAACAGACAGACAAACTATAACCAGCATTTCAGGACACTGTTCTTTTTGCCTTTGAAACTTGCACCCCACTTTGGGAACTGGCACTGGGGGAGGCCACTAGCATGTCCTGACTGCTGCGGGATGCCCGTGGGACAGACGGCAGTGCTGTGTGATAGCCACAGTGACTTGCCGTGGATCGTCCCTGTATCCAATTGCTATTTATTGTGCAGGACACATATAACATTATGGATGTACTTCACTGTCATGCCTGATCAAAACTGTTGCCTTGGAGCGATCTTAGCTCGAGACAACTCCAAGCAGTTTTATAAGTAAGAAGTCAGCCCAAGGTGACACTTGAGAGGAATAACATTAAAGTGTGCTCATCTCTCTTGTGTCCCTGGCTACTTCAGAAGCTCACAAACAAAGCTGAGCTCTGCTAGTTGGTCCTCAGAAAGCAAAAGGACCCTTATGCCCTTGTTCATGTTTTATCAGTGCTTCCTAAGTAGAAAACTAACTAAAAATGCTGACTCTAGTCACAAACACTGGAGTTTTGAGCAAAGATAGCTAAGTAAAGATTTTAAGGATATTTAAGTAGAGATAAAAACATGTAAGCTAGTGAGCTCACTCTTTTGCAAACACCGGAAGAAATAAACAGCACAGAAATAACAGTTCAGGCATGATCTCAAGGCACAAAACAGATTAGTTACACACAGAAGAGTCATATACCCATGTCCACGTGCAAGCAACTCCCCTGAGCAATGCAAGCTGCAGTTCCCCAAGGATTTTCCTTCAACCCCAAGGAAATGCTTCCATTGTGCAGGGCGGTGTGCAGAAGAGATGCCTGAGCTAGTCCCACAGTCAGCAAAAGCACAGGGAGCACAGGACACATAGAATCTGTGTTAATGTGCCTGGCTAACACAAGTCAAGTGCACACTTCCCAGATGCAGGGCTGACATACCACATGCCAACTCTGCATCACCTTGCTACTGTTCAGCACAAAGACAATGTAGGGGGAAGGAAATGCTCCCCCCTTGAATCCACTGTATGCAGGCAGTCCTTTTGACATATCCTTCTGGTCAGCACTTACAGCACTACTGCCAAGATCACACTTTCTTGCTCCTTCATTCAGCCTGCCAACAGCGTCCTCATTGTTCCAGCTAAACTGATTTTCTCCCCATTACTACAGTATCCACAAGCAGACAGGCAGGTTAAATTCTCTTTATGCTTTTCTCTTGCTGAGTTTATTCATAAAAGTAAGGCTCAAGCATTGTCTTACAGCCCTCAGTCAGCTGTGTCAATCTGCTGAAATCAGGGACACAAGTCCCCAGTGATGGGCTGCAGTCAGCAGCCAAACATGGGTTAAGTGAGTCTCTTCGGCAAAATGAAAAACGCCACTTCTCAGTAGCTGAGATAGGACTTGTCTTGGGCAAAAGCACTTGGAATGGGGCTGCCAGTATTATTTATGTTCTTGGTCTGACAAAGAGTTGAAGTGAAGAATTTTTTAAAGATTTATCAAGCTTTCTCATTTGTTTAAGAGTTGAGAAATCCCAGACAAGAGCCCTCTGAGCAGACCTCTTAGGAAGGTAGAGGAGAGCCCTTAGGTGAGAAAACAAGTGGGGCAGTTCGCTTAGGAGCAAGAAGATCTACACTTTTCAGATGGTATCCATTTTCTCCTCTACTGACCAGATCAGCACAAGGACCCTTGGTCTGTGCTATGCCAGAGGTCACCACAGGCAGTAGAACAGCCTCTCTGCTTTTCCAGTTGATGCAATTTTTCACCTGCCCACATGAATCCCAGTAAAGCCACCAAAATTATCTTCAGGCCACCCAAATGCTTCTGTGGCATCAAGTACTCTATCAGATTTCTCTTAATTTGCTCTACTAAAAATGGGAGAAAATAGCTATTTCCTGTCAGTTTTTATTCATAGAGAAGTGAAAATTTTCCATACTTCAGAAATTCTCTTTTTTTTTACTACACAGTTCAACACGGTCTTGTGTCTCAAAGTCCTCTGAAAACCTAAGATATCAAAAATGCATATCAAATATTATCAAACCATATAAAATGGACCACCCTGAAAAAAGGGTATTTGGAAATCCTGCAAAAGACATTGTAATCCAAAATACAGTAAAATTAATTTAATTTTTCTGAGCTTCTTGAAAGATTCAATGCTCTCAGACACTTCAAGATAGTTCATAAAGTTTTTCAATGAAATGTCTTTTAATCAGAGAGTAGAAAGTGATTAAAACAAGTGTATATTTTGCAGGTAAACACAGCAGCACTGCCAGAACTTTTGCCAGCAAAGATTTTTCATCTCTAGGGTGTGATTTATGATCAAAACCCAAGAGAGGCTTAGAACTGACAATAGCCTAAAGTCCTGGGTTCTCACAGACTTGAACTTAGGACCCCCATATACTAGGCAGGTACTATAAATCAGCAAGCTATTAACTACCTACCAAAGTCAGCCTCTTACTTTCACAGGTTGGCACCGTTCCAGTTTGCATTAAAAAAAACAATTGAAGATTGTGAAGGAGGTCCTTAATATTTCTGTGGTCAAAGACCTTTTCTGGAATGTGGGAGGCTGGCAATGTTGAATCTTTTTCACCTGATGTGAGTTGATTAATGAACTGTTGCCTATGCAAAGTGAGGAGCTTTCTTTCTGCATTTTTTCTGACAAAACCAGAAAGAACTTGGTTTCAAACCTATACAAAACAAAAAAGGGCTTGGAGTTTTTTTGAACCTCAAAGTTGTGTACAACTAGAAAATCATGTCTCACACAGCTGTCAGAGATGACTCATGCTGTAAGATGGCTGTAATTTTCTTTTGGGACACTCAATAGCTTCCAAGCGAGCACATAGCTCCTAGTGCAGCCCATAATGGGCATGTCCTGAACTGTAGGGGCTTCTAAAACAAGCCCAGAGTAAATGAAGCTCCTTGGAGCTTGGGAACAGAGATACAGGTTTAATATGGACTTAGAAGGAGAAAGCTGCAGGAGATGAGAAGTTGCAGGGTTTGTACCTTTCCTGTCTTTTTACCGGAGCTTCATGCTCAGTGAGAATCAGGATTCAGGAACAAGAGGATTTTTTCAAGCCGTCTGCTTGGGATATGGGCAATGAAATGAAACATTTGTTGCAGAGAGACCATACAGTTTTGCAGTTTGGGTGGATCTAGGTTCCATTTTAGCCTTAAATCAACCTTGGGATATAACAGTTCAATCTATTCTAGTGCCCCTGCTTTCACCTTATCACAGGTTAACCGAGGGCCATCATACAACCAGTTATTGTTTCATGTAACCCACAATAAAACTACCTGTCTGGATCACTGCACACATATATCAACAACAGGACATGATTTAGGAGTCCTTGGTCCCACTGTTTCAGATGTGAAACTGTAATGAAGCACAGCCACCATGTCAAAAGCTTCTCTTAGGGCCGCTTAGCTGTGCAAAGTGGAGTGTACCCAGAAGATTTCAGCTCCATGTATCCAAACCAGCTGTTTCTGAGTTGTGCCATTACAAATACAGTCTGCATATATACATATATATGTCCACATCCAGCTAATTGATGTGGGAATAACTCTCTGCAGACTCAAATTTTTACCTGTGAGCAACTGAAGATGGCTCAAAAGACAGTCAAAAGAAGCAGGCTACCTGCTGCAGCTCATGGGCAACAAGGTGTCTGTGCAGTCCAATTTGCTGCAGTTTTCCACCTCAGCAGAGAGGGAGGACTGTGTAACATTAAACTTCTCACAGCATTTCCCACTGTGTCTGAAATCTTCTCCTCAAGCCCAGGCAAACATCCCTCCTCAGGCTCTGAGCAAGGTGACTCTGAAATGATGAGGTCTCAGGTCCCATCAGTTCCAGAATGGAAATGTCATTTCTCTTGCAACCACTCATCAGGCATAAGAGCATATCACACTTGGATGTATCCGGCGACTCTTGTCCCTTCACCCTTTCACCCCCATTTCCACAAGCAGTCAAAAAAAAAAAAAGAAGAAACAAAAAAGAAACAAGTAACTTTATTAAACCTAGCTGCTTCACCTGTGGCAAGACTATATTCTACTGTGTGTATTCCCTTTGCAGATTAAAAGTGAGATGCACAATTCTTTAGCATAGAATAAAACCAAGTCCCTTCAAGCGAAAACGTACCTGAGTGTCTAGTGGCCTTCTGAAAATCTTCAGCTCATCAAAGCACTGAAACAGACAGAGAGCTGAAAGAACACACAACGAGAGTAGATGCTGTAGACTTTCCCCATCAGTGCCCACCTACACCAGCCCCCAGGAAGAGCATGTAGCTGCCCTAGCATTCCTCCAGCAATTACTTATCTTTTTCTTGAAGACTTCAGATGTCTGAAGGCACACCATCTCTTTGAACAGCTAGTGACAGTTGTCCTTCCCCTTTCATTTCTCCAAAATAACAGTTTTAGATTGGCTCTTAGAAACATGAAATACCATTTTTCTTCTGAAAACGTCCTGTGAACATTCAAAAACTCTTAAGACCTGGGAGGTGGGCAGAAATCCCCTGGGATGTACATAGCACTGCCTTCATTTCAGGTGTGCTGGCTGACAGCTGACAGCAACATGACAGCAAGCATGAAATAATAAAACTACATTTATCTGCACGTACTGTTTAGCTTGCGGCCTCATCACAGTAGATAAAGCTGTCATGTCCCATTTGGAGACATAGGTAAACAATTTAGCTTAAAATATGAATATCAAGCACCTATGTTATCTCCTGTGTGACAGATTGTATGTGGTTGCGCATATGTGTATGACAGTGTTGGAATATTTTAAACACTAAATTGCTGCAACCAGAGATTGGTAAATTAAATAATTGTTCATTAGTTACCATAGCGATGCAGATGCAATCATGATGAACAAAGAAGGAATGGGGCAGGGTAAACAGACAAACACAGAACAAATGCTGACAGAGGCAAGGCCCTGCATAGATTTTTGTTAATATGGCTTTATTTATAAAGTCCCCTACCTGCAAGATCTTGTTCAATATTCATTGCTGTTTCACTGCTTGCAAAGGGAAGTGGCACATACTCTGATACAGCCTGAAAGATTCAAATCCTGAGCTGGAGCAAACTAGTATAGCTCTATTGACTTTGGCAGTGAGCAGCCAGTTTATGGCAGCTGGGGAATCTGGCAAAGAAAAGAACATCTAATTCTTTTTAGCTTCTGCAGCAACTGAATACTACTGCATCCTCTGCTACTTTACAACTTCTTAGGGCAGTGCTCTCCTGTAAACAGACAGGGACAAGCTGGCTTTCCCAAAGCCAGCTGGCAGGTTTAGGCTTCCAACTGTCAATAATTTCAGTGGCAGCTCCATAGATCAGTCTTCTAGTCAGCCTTGAGAATCTCATCAATAATCCTTATGCCACTGATAAGAGAAACAGCATGGGATTAAGAATATCATAGAGTCATAGAATGGTTTGGGTTGGAAGGGACCTTAAAAGATCATCTAGTTCCAGTACCCCTGCTATGAGCAGGGGCACCTTCCACTAGACCAGGTTGCTCAGAGCGCCATCCAGTCTGTTCTTAAACACATCCAGGGATGGACCATCCACAGCTTCCCTGGGCAACCTGTTCCAGTGCCTGCTCACCAGACAGGGTTTGAGCAGAGGGGGTTCTGACACCTCACCCAGGTCTCTCAGTCCTCCTGCTTACAGGTCATGCTGCACTCAGCTGCATTACCCAGACTCCTGCAGCAGCCACACACGAAAGCTGAAGCATCAATCTGCAGTGGCTAAATGAGGGACAGAGAAAGATGACTCTGTCCTCCTTTGGATTTTGCCCATGGTCATGGACCATGGTCAATTGTCTAATGATAATACTAAGTAACTGGCCTTCTGAAAGGCCAATTAAAAGTTCTTAATTTATGTTTGCACATGTATTTGCACAGAAGAAAGTGAACCAAAAGATAGAAACCATGCTGAGACTAATGTCAAGGCCTGGGCTAAGGGACAGAGTCTTCCCCAAGTCGGGGCAAGCTGTTCTAGCCCTCCCCTCTGCCATACACCCCCTTGCCCCAGCCAGTGGCAACAGACAGATGAGGACCTGGCCTGTGCTACCCTGCACTGTAAACCAGCAGAGAAGAGCAGTTCACACTGAAACACCTACACAAACACCCGACGTAGCTACAGATCTCTTGGTTTGCTTCATCATCACTTTTTGGCAGCGATAGAGGAACTGGGCTGATGACTGGGACAGGAACACCCCAGATTAGGCAAACACAGGGACACCAAAGCACATGTGTCAGACATGGAATGGTTTTAGGAAAAAAAAAAAAACAAAACACCACACCCTGAGTTTGTTCCTTAAAGTTTGTTGCTATCTTGTCCAAAATCAGTGTAAATCTCCCAAAAGCAGTGACTAGACTCAGCTGTCAGCTAGTGATTCTCAAAGTCCATGTAGAATGGGTGACCTATTGAAACCTTTCATACGAGGTCAAATGTGTCCCCCACATACCAGAAATATTATGTAGATACTCCAAGAAAAATTATTAACATCTTAGAGTCAGAGGTGAAAGTAGAAAACTGGGCAGCATTGTGCCTAAAGGTCTGTCCATCTTCACAGTACTTGAACATTTCTGTCCAAAATGACCACCAGTGACTACTACATCAGTTATCAATACCATTAGGGCCAACATAGCATATCACAGGAATGAAGCTGGGCATCTTCCTCAGCTGAATGTCCAGATCGCCCTGTGAGATCAGGCATTATTCAAAGTGCAGGGAGATGGAAGACAGGCAGAAATTCATTCTCCCAGCTCTAGTTCAGTGCTGTAAGGAAGAAAAGCCACAGAGGCATAAAGGAAGACCCAAAATATCCAGTGGCTATCCCTACTACAAATGGTATAAGAAGCAGCTGCAAGTACCCCCATTACCCCTCAGCAGGCAATTACTCATAGACAAGCCCCAAGACAGAGGTGCAACGTGAGATTCTGTGCAGTTCAACAGAGGCTGCCAGAGTACAGCTGAGGAAAGGACACTATTTTCTGCAGCATGAGCTAGACACTAGGAGCAAAGCAGTCTTGCTGCATTTTGGGTAGCAATTCAATCCCTTTCCTTACTTTAGTAGCCAAAGACATCTGCTCAGTAATGTCTTAAATCCCTCGGCACCACAGAGCTTTTTGTAAAAGAGACAGTGTCCTCTAGCCCTTTAGGTAAGTAGGTATTATATCTACTTAGATATCTTGAATACAGTAAATAATGGCCATCTTTACACAGAAACATTTTTGATGGAGTTTTATCTGGAAGTAAGAGAATCAGCATTAAGTTTTTTCCTACTTCAGCGAAAAAAACTCACTTCCTTGCAATATTGTGAGCTGTGAGAAAAGCTTATGTTTACAAATCATATTTTTGTTATATTTTAGCTGTTTGCAAAGACTCTCTATATACAGTCCAACTACTGCAATGAGATCTCTGTGAAGAATAGTCTGAAGTTGCTAGTCTGCATTTATTTCTACTATATGTGTATGTAGTTAACTGCCTCAAAACAACCTCTTTGCATTCACAGCATTCTGAAAAGCATAAAACCTTGTAAATATGGTTCATCTCCTCTCTTACCTCCACAGGTACTAACTGGGAGAAACACTGTTGAGTGCAAGAGGAAAGAAATATTTTCCATATACTGCTGTGGCTGCTCTGCCCACACTACCCTGTGGGCACCATTGCTCCCTGGGGATATGGCCTTTTACCTAGACTCACACCTCAGGCAGAAAATCCTCCTTTCCCTGCAGCAATCAAGCAGCAGCAGACTAAATGGCTTCCCATTTCCCTTTGCAGCAAAGCAAGTGCCTCTCTGCATCCATAGGACTTGCTGTTCCCCCCAGGCACCAGCAAAGCTGGGGTTGTGAACACTCCTCCCTCGATGAGACACATCCTGTGCTCTAACCCTGTGAGGTTGGAACTGCATATGGGAAGCACATTGACATTGTTAAGGTTAATGATATAAGAACAGAAAGCACATCTACAAGCAAATGGACTATAATAATTGCTCAAGAGAACAATAAGAGCAACATATTGCAAATGGGCCTTTGGTGTCCTTTAGCAGCGTTGCTGTCATCGTCCTATTCTCACAACAGGTAGGATGCTATCTCTGATCCTGAGAGATGCAAAACTTTCCACAGAGACTCTCTGTAAGTACGTGTTGAGCACATGTAATACCAACATGCACTCTATAACTTCCTGTACACCCTGAGGTACTGCTGGGTGTCCCTCCTGCAGCTTTGCCGTGTTCAGAAAAGGGAAGGGGGGATGTGGTTTCAGTTTCACATATGTCTTGCCTGTAACTTCCCAGCCAAATGGTCGGCTACTGACTGCAGGTGTTGGCAGCAGGAGGCCTTCGGCAGGAACCCAGTGAGGCATTAACTGCTTTAGCACTGAGGGAGCACAGAGGATAAAAAGTGACCGAAACAAGAGATTCCCCTCGCCATTTGAAACCCAAGGTGGGGCCACTTCTTGATTTCTTTACTTGGCAATCCTGTTTCTGGATCTTTTCAATAGCGGTCATGACTCTTTAATGCTTTTTTGTGACGAAAGCCTTTGACAAGAGCATGTGTCACGGAAAGTGCAGTGGTGAGCCATGGTTTTCATATATATGTTAACCAGCATTTATAGTATTACAGAGCCTGGGTGACAGAAGAGTAATTCAGTTAAGCTGCAGCAAAGTACGTAGATTCTGTACTATACATCAGAAGGCAGAGGAGGGTGGGACCAAAAGGTGAAGCCAGAGAACATCCAGCTCCATGGTGGCCCACGGCCCACGGTTAATGTGGAAATGCCGCTGTGTGAAACACGTGGGACACACTCTCCTGGGGACGGTACTGCTGGCACCACTGTGCTGGGAAAGCATGCTGTGAAGAAAAGCCTTTCCCGACAGACAAATGTTTATGCACAACCTATTGCTGAAGTGAGAATTTGGGACAGCTTGGACCACTGGAGAATATCACGTTTCTGCTGCAGATAGTCAGATTTGCCCACAAGCAAAATTCACTCAGAGACAAAGACAAAGTGAATTTGCTTTTCCTTCTGATAGCATCCCTCCCCCCTGCCCTCTCTTACTCCATATAAGAGCAATCTCTGGCTGGTGCAAATCTCTCTTTGAATGAAACTCATGCCTCCAAACTCTGTATGAAAAGTCCTGGTTTTCACCAAGGTAACAGATGTCTTATTTAGAAAATGACAATAGATTCAGTAATTGCCCACATCTGCAGTTTCTAAGTAGGGCTACTGAATAAATGCAAGTATTCTGTTTTGTTATTTTTTTAGTTTAGCATTTTCTACAGAGGCTTAAAAAGTATCATTTACTCCAACATGAAATCTTCAGATGAACAGAATATGAAATCAAACATTTCTGAATGGAGCCATTTATTTGATTTCTATTTCTAGCCTTCAGTTAGAGTAACATAATTTGTAAAATGGTGAACAGGTAATCAAATTGCAATCAGCAAATCTAATTTAAGAAAAAGAAACAGAGAGAGAAAGGATTTAAACAACAGGCATTACAGACAGGAAAAGTCACAGCTACAGCCCCATGGGAAAATCTAGATGCAATCAATTCAGGGTAAAATTTAATTAAAAGACTGAGCAATGGGATGGGGGACAAAATTCAGGTATATAGGAAATCTTTGAGAAATACTCCTGTGACAACACAGTAAGATCATTATTATTCTGCTCATACAGTTGAATCATACTGGTAAGCAATCCATATACATGCATCATCCCACTTACAGGGAAAAAATATTTTCTAGCCCTACCCAAATATCTCCCATCTTAGAAGGGTTAAAAGACCATAACAACCCCTTGATGGTATTCCAAATATTTCTGTGCCTATCCCCAAAATAGTAGCTGGTTTATCAGTTCTGCTTTATCTAAATCTTAACTCCTTGCTGTCCTGTCATGTAATTTTGGTTGAAAACAGCCTAGCAATTATAATAATAATTACAAAAGAGAAGGAGAAAGACAATGGACACCCAAGGTTTTCTTTAACTAAAATCCAGTATTGAGCTCCCTGGAAATAAAACCAATTCAGTAAGGAACATAATTCATTATTAAAGATAATTTTGCAACTCATAAGGAACATTACGTACAGAACAAACAGCATGTAAAACTGCCTTAAATGTTATATACCTATTATAATCAAAAGATTTAAAGCTCCCTTAGAGAACACTTGGGAAATGCTACCCTCAGAATATCGTGTGCGGAAAAGACATGAAACATAACAAAAATGTAAAAGAAACTGATGTCATTCAGAAACTGTTATATTTGATTTGAAAAGCATGCAAAAAACCAAGCATAAAATGCCAAGAAATAAATTACTTAAATCCTTCATTACAAAGTGCATTACTGCATTTCATTTATTTTTATTCTTCTGTCAGGACACTGCAGCACATGATCCAGATACTCAGCCTGTGAGAGTTGCTACAAACCTGTGACTCAGCTCAAGTACTGGCACTGCAATGGGAATGCTCAGAGTGGACTAAACAACATATAAACAGCTCTACACCAAGAGCATGTGGTACGTGGACCAAAGGCACCTGGCAGGTTGATCTGATACCTCCAGAAACCCGGAAAGAGCACACAGCACCTTTGTGGCCATGCTACAAGTCCAGATGATGGCCAAGAAAAAAAATTTGGTGTTTCAAATTTTCACCTGAGCAGAGAACATTTTGTCAGTAGGGTAAATATGCATTTTGTCACTCGAAGTAGTGAGCGTGAGAATATGCAGGAAGATTTTCACAGGCCTGTTTGGTTCTGCCAATTGTGTGAGGTCACTCCCTGTGTGCTACTCCCTGGGTTTCTTCCAATGCACAAACAAGTACAGCCAGCGGTTCCAGGCCTCCATACAGTGGACTTTCATGGGCACTGCCCAAAATATAAATAGTGCATATCCATCACTACCACTCTCTGCAGGCTATTAAATCCTCAGTGAGTTTCATGCTCTCCTTGTAATACTAGGAAGTAAAACATTTCAAGCAGAAATTTAGATTTCTAAGATGAGAGCATTCCTTCAAAACTCTGTGTTATGAGCATAACGAAGAGTCTCCTGTTGGTGTTCTCTTGGCAGAGGCTTACAACTTTCAGAGGGGAAATGAAAGAATTTGTACAAGAGAGATGAAAAAGTCTCTCAATGATAGGTGCAAGGAAGACATTGTTCTGTTTTGTTAAAATGGCCTTTATAAAATGTTCATTGCCTATCAACTGATGTACTAATTATTGATAGGGGAAAACCAGCAGGCAGCACTGCACTCAGTTTGACTGAGGGTAGGCAAATGTCCTGTCTTGTCACACCAAATTCAGAAAGTGCCTTATTCACAGGATGCTGTCTCAAATGCAAAATCATTTTTAACGGGAAATATCTACATAAAAGGATGACACTTGTAAGAATAAATCCTGTTGCTCTCTCAATCCCACTTTCTCTGAGTAAATGCATATACTAAATGGGTTTTACTTCAGCTGAAATGGTGTATTGCACTAGCATGCTTTATAAACTTGTATTCTAATTGCTAGGAAAACAAAAGTGAAAAGTTAAAAGCACTTTAAAAAAATTAACAGCAAAAACCCTGAGAGTCAACAAGGGTTCTAATAGAAAGCAGAAGAAATACAATGTAGATATACACTATATTTGCTGGAAGCTAGGGAGAATTATGGATGTGGTGGAAAAGCCACAGTCAGATTTTGCTTAAAATCAGATTACAGTTCAGTGTGTTGCAGGTTCAATTGTGTGCTACAGAAACCTCCTAGGATTTAGGCCTAAACAGAAAAAAATCATGACACCAGCTATATACAAGAAATTTTGCCAGCATGGCAAGTTCAGCTGAACAAAAAATGGATGTGTATGCTGTGTGTCAGCTGGATAACCAGCGTGTGTCGCCCAAACTGAGATGAGTTTTGAAGTTTGCTCCCAGTGACGACACCAAGGATGGTGTTTTTTTCCAACCTAAGAACTCTTTCTATTGATTTTTTTCCCCTCCCTTTAAAGAAATCACATGCCTACCACATTTCAAAGGAAACCGTCCATCCTGCAAAAGCTCTTGTTTTTCTGCTGTTGCTTTTCCCTGAGTCTCAGTAGGGGTGCAGCTACACACTTGAAATGTGTATACAGCAGGCCAGCACATTGCTCACCCGCTGTATAGTCAAAATCCCGGCAGGGAAGCAGGCAGGCTGGCCTTACAGCTAACGGCAATTACAGAATAACAGATTCTGAAGTGCTAATGAAAGCCCTGCTGAAGAAACTGAAGAACTTCTCAGACTCTATTAGAAAGCAATCTGTAATCAGATGTATAATTACACATCAGGGTTCACTTAGGAATTCCTACCTAAACTTTTGGCCTTCCTGTCCTTGTCTTCACCCTAAATTCTTTCTTTTTTCACTTTCTCTTTTCTCATTCTACATAAACTGTGTTCTTGGCCCTTTGAGTGGATTTACAGGATCTACTCCTGACCTACTTTTCCATTGTTACTCGTGCAGCTCCTATCAAGGAACTTGGCAGAACCAAAAGGCTAAGTAGCAAGGCAGTAAAGTCCTTTAAAGAGCTACATCAGTGAGCAAACCTTCTCTAGCCTCACGCTGCCCTTATTTCAGTTTCTTTGTTATTCAGGTCAGGAGCAAATTCTCAAAGAAAGAAGCCTGATCTCCCTCATGGAGCAAAGACTCCGGTACTTAGCTCTTGAATTTAACCAGAATAGCAATCCACGGAGGATCCCAGGAGCAAGCAAGGACATTTTCAACTTTTAGGAAAGAAACCAAACTCATTTGTCACATTTGGAGATTTACAGCTTTGAGCAGAAATGTCTGATTTGGGGACCCACTTTTAGAAATTGATAACATGACAAAACCTAACAATAAATGCAAATATACTAATACAGTCAAGGACAAGAAGAAAACCACAATGTGGTTAACTTGGATATCATGCTTGTCCAAAGAAACAAACAAAGGAAGCAACAAAGCAAATGTGTAGTTTGAGGTTTTCTTCTACTTATTCACTTTTTGCATCTGGCAGAACTTTGTTGTTTTCACTCTTTCAACTCTCAGCTGTTCTCCACCCCTGCAATATAATCCATACATCAGGTGCCCACGTGTGCATACAGCTCCCCTGGGGATCTGACAGGCCTGTACACCAGCACAGAGAGCCACCCCACCAGGCAGCAGGCAAGATTTGCAGCATGATTAATATGTTTCACCCTTGGTGAAAAGGTCCTTTACAAAGCTCCACTGACCTCTACCATTCCTAACTAATAAAGGAGGAAAGAAAACCTAAGAAACTGAAAGGAATTTTAACAAGAGCAGTCAGTCCGTGCTCTTTTTTTGCAGGGTGTTATACTAGACATGGAAATCTTTTGCAACTTAAAAAGCAACTAAACATGGAGCATAACCTACACCAACACTTCTCACACTGGGGGAGCTTCAGTTCCAGATCTGGAGCTTTACTCTATCTCTCACCTTCACACATGCCATTACAGAATCAGGGCTCCAGAAAGTACAACCAGTGGCACAGTACAAAGGAAGTTTTGGTTGTTTAGGCAAAGTTGATGTTTTCATCCTCCCTAGTATTCTTGCTAGGTTACAACTACAAGTACTGTTCAGGAACAGTACAGAACAGTTTATTTTCTTCAATATGAAAGTGGGTGGAATTATTGCTGTAAAACTTAAAGTATATTTTCATCCACAGTATGAGTGGAGTCACTGATATCATGGGCTGCACTTGGTACCTAGGTTATACTAATATATATCTCAACCCTGACACAAAGGGAGGACCTCTCAGTGATCCACAGAATCTTTGGCCAGAAGGGTGTATTATGATAATTTAGCTTGGTCTCCTGAGCAGCACTGACAATGTCCATTCATTCTTTCACAAATACCAGCAGAGGAACCAATTAATTTTCTTTGTGGCAGTAGTGGTTGTTTGCAGAATACCACCTCTTGACTGACAACTTCAGGGAGGCAGCCCCCTTACTCTGGGGCCAAGCCCTTCAAGCCCTTCTTCCTCTGGTGCCAAAAACAGCCCTTGGATACCAGTGATGGAGCTACAGAGCCACACATGAACCTGTGAACTAAAAACCTCTGTAGGTTGTTACTGGTTCCTTGCATGAGCAAACATATTAGTGACCAAAAATCACAATCAGCATGTTTCCTCTTAGCTGGCTTTAAGTACCTGCAAACTCTGATTTCCTGTTCTAGAAAGAACACATATTCATGGAGCTCTTAAGCTGATAGCCTTGCTTAAGCTAATACTGTCTGCTTTTTTGCCTGTGTGATTTCAGAGAAGTTTCCAACACACTTCACCCCATCTATGCAAGTACCCTGCCACAAATTATATTGTTGATACATCCTCCAGCTTGAAGATCAGATAAGATCACAGCATATTGTTTAAAGATCTGCCTTTGTATATTATACAGCAACTATGCCAATGAGCAGTACATTACAAAGCCAAGCCCTTGTTTATTAAAGGAAAAAATGACTGAAGGTCTTGTGTACATGGGAAACTATAAGAGTAAAATTAGAGCAGTACAGTTTAATTATTAAGGTTATATTCCCAGGACTGGCATTTTTCTTGAACCATATCTTTTTCTTGACCCTCTATCTTTTTTTCACAGGGATTTAACATGTTGGGTCAGTTAAGGGTGTAAACATGGTCACTGCGAGATGCAATATTCATTATGCTGCTCCTTGAGGTATCAGCTGCCTGTGCTTGTTCACGTGCTCAGGGCTGAGCTAATCACCAGATTTGGAACAAGGAAGAAACCCCTTTTCAGATTAGCTCCACAGAGATTGCTGGATTTTGTTTGTCTTTCTCTGCAGCACTGGGCAGGGTCCAGAAGCATCTGCAAATGTCACCCAGCAAATCCCCTGCTAGCTGGGAGGACTTAGAACTGCCCTTGATGTCTCCTGTTTTCCTCCTGTGACACAATTATTGTGGCATTTGGTCTTCTAGCACAGACTTGGCGTCTGTTGTGAGAAGCTTGAAAATGTACAGCATCCTGGGGTGAGATAAGCTACAGAGTGTGTATCGGCAGCAAGCCTGCCTCCATTTTGAGAGACACTGACTGCATGACACAGGTGGTGCCACTCAGTCCTGTATCTTTAGTTCACCCGTGTGCCTGATCCTTTGCTCTGAAATGACTGCCATGGAGGGAGCTCTGCAGGTATTGTGGATGCAGTTTACCTACATACGTATAGATGCACATGAGTACGCCTAAGATATTTGATCTAGGTTCATTTACAGTGTGATGAGTGAAACAGAATCTTCCAGGCTTCATCTCTTTTCATCTCTATGTTCAGTCTGCATTTGGTCAGACAAACTCCATTTGCAATAACAGTACCAATTCAGGCTTCATCTCAAACTCCCAGTGTCGATGTGCTGGGCTATGCTTTACACTGTGGTTGTGAAAAAGACTTTTAAAATTTGGTGTAAGAAAAATAAAGCAACTGACTGCTCACTTTGTCTGTCAGCCTTACCAAAGATTGAAGTGTAGGGATCAAGACCATGCCACTCAATTGCAGAAATTTAACCAAGCCAGCTAAACAAGTCTTGGTTCCTGTAAAACCAACAGACGGCAAGAGGCTCCACAGAGAGAGAGTGTGTTAATCTGAAGATCTGACACCTCTGGAAGAGCCTCTCTTTCCCTGCAGCAGATAGCTAATGTGGCTAGGTTGTCTCCACTAAGCAGGATGAATGCAGGCCTTAGAGCGGAGAGGAACAAACAGGAAAGACATACAAATGAGAGGTGTAGAGAGTTAAATGAAAGCTGCTGCAAAGTTGACATCTGTTTTGTGCAGGGAGTTTCTCACACACAAATTTGAGGTACAGGGACTGTCATTTGCTCAGCCCTTGCTAAGAATAGCACACAGACATCCCCCTTCTTGTGGGCTGTCCCACCACAGCCAGGCACTCCCACACTGTTGCAGGTTACGGCACCACCTGCTCGGTGCACTCGGCAGAAGGAACCTTTTTCCTGTTTAAGATCAGCCTACAGAAGCACAGCTGAGTTTTCAGAAAGTATTCAACTCCCTGCCTGCTTGCAATGATACAGATAGCTTTCAACAGAAGTGAGAAAATATTGGGGGCAAGGAATCTTCCTCTGAGAATTTACAGTGTTAAAACCTTCACGAAAGATGTCATTATAGAGAAATGAATGAATGCATTTGTCAGCCTCTGGGAGGTTTCAGAGTGGCTTCTATTTTTATCTCTTCTTATCCCTTGAAGGAACTGAGAACTAATATTTGTGATGCCTGACTGAGGATATTAATGTTTTCAGGAAGCTCCTATTCCTTCCAGGGCAGCAAACAGAGTAACCTGTTTGGACTTTTTCACCTGTTTGTCTGTTGAAATGAAACTTTGGTGACTGTTTCTAGTAAAACATGCCTGCACAACCATCCAAATATATTACTATCTATTTATCTGGTATCAAACCTTAACAAATCTGAATGATGTGCGATCAGCTAATACATGTCCAAAATACACTTATTTTTCTTTTCTTGAAGTATTTTTGCTATGCTATGCACTACTGTTTAGTTTGAACTTACAGACAGCCCAGAGACCACAGGTTCATGAAAAATCACGATATGTGTTTACTGAAGATAAAATGCTGAGCAAAAGAAAAGAAACAAGAATGAAGAGGATGTTTTCAGAACAGAAAAATCACATGAGTAACTGTTATATTGGTACTAAACCCTCTGAGTGTAATGATGGGCTTGCCTGGGGCAGAAATATTTTTATTTTTACTCAGCAGAGTGGGAAATCATTAGTCTAGTCACTGGTACATTCATGCCTTGGTACAAGTGTCCGCAAATATAAGAAGGCTTTTTGAAAAACCTTCACCCGCTACTGCAAGACTAGACGAGACTTGTCTAAAAGTCTATTGATATTGCACTTGATGAAGTAGATAGGTCACTGCTGAGCACACACTATTACCTTGCCAGAGGCTGGGTGTATTGCCAGAGCAACCCTTCTGGCCTCCGTAGGCCTGAGCAGCAAACGATCGCTGCAGAAATTGAGGCTGGAAACCCCCATTAAAAACAGACGGCAAAGAGCTCACTTCATAAGGTTATATTAAGGACCCTTCCTTTATGGAGCAAAGATTTCATATATATTTTCATTCATTGTGTTTCAAATTTCACTCTTCATGGCATGAAACCATTATTGGTCTAGTCACATGTTCACTGTTTCAGGACTTAGCATGGAGAAGAGGACAAGTCACTGCATCTCTGAGTGACCCAGCACAGAAACTGGGCAGGCTTGCATTTTGCAGAACCTTTTCTCTTATTTCCCCTGCAAAATTAAAATAAGCAATTTAAAGGCAAATTTGATTTAGCCTAGTGAGGACAGTTTATTATTTATGAGATGGAAATCAGGATCTTGGATGACTGAACTCATTAAAGACCCTTTGGAACAGTTCCCATCTATTTCTTCCATGGTACCCACACAACAAATAATTCACACAGTAATTAATGCCATGTCTTTCCAAACAATACATGCTTCCGACAGGAACTGTTCAAATAGGAAGTTCAAGAAACTGCACTAAAATAGCAATAAGCTTAAAATACATACCTGCAAAACCAGGAAGCTTTGTGTTAGGGCAATCACAAATGCTTTAGCTGAACTTACTGGGCCAACAACATCCCTGAATTAGCTCACAAAAGGTCAGTGGAGTTAGCAAGGAGGGAGTTTGGCCAGCCAGGCCTCTGCACTGACACAGCTCTCATCTGACCTTGTGTCAGGAGTTGACAACAGACAGCATTCTGTCTTCCTGCCCACACAGATTATATGGTGTAGCACATGGGAAAGAAGCCTATTTTCCTCCTTAACTGTAGCCCACAGGGCTCTTTGCATTGCAGTGAATTAAATACTTTTCCAGCACGGTGTTTACCTGGGAGAAGTTCCTCCAGGCATAGCTACACACTGCAACGGACCGCAGTGCTGGGATGCCCCAGACAGGGCCAGCCGAGGAACCCGCAACAGAACAGTTGTGTCAGCACAGTGCCGTGCCTGGATTAGCCCTCCCAAGAGCTGAGGAGATAATTAGCTCGGGCAGGCTGCCACATTTTCAGTGCCTAACAGCCCTGCATGGCAACACAGTGAACCTTGCAGATGCACCTGCCTCTCAGTGCCTCCCCTTGTGCTGCTCTGTCCACCTCTGAAATGCGGGAAAGAGCTGGCTGGGTCTTGCCATAAGGAGTTGCTTACTTTCAGCTGCTCTTCACTGCCTGTGAAGAGCTGGTGGCTTCACCTCTGGGCTGTGGCACTGCATTTCAAGGGCAAGCAAAAGAATCCAGATGATAGGCACTTGCCATCGCTTCCCAGGGAAGGGGACTGCAAGGCTAGCAGGATTGCTGTGTTCTTAGCAAATCAGACGTGGGTTCCCTTCCAGGGGGTATGTATCTGCTCAGCATCTCTGTGAAACACTGATCATGTCTTCTGAGAGGAACTCAGAGGCAGAGAAACAAGATCTTCCCAAGGAGATCTATGTCAAAAGAGAGTTGAAGCTAGATCTCCAGATTCCCACATGTATCATCCTAAAATAAAGTTCCTTCTTTCCTTCTAATCAATAAAGCCATGTAACAGGCCATGATTTTGCCCTGTTCCTATACATTTAAATTTCATATCACAGCCACCACTATGGTGAGTAAGTCTGCAAGTTACAGACATTAGCAGGACACCAGTAGGAAGTACTCCAAACTTCTCACCTGGCAGAGCAAGAGTAAGGGCAGAAGCTTGAAGGGATAAAAAGCATGAGAGAGGGGCATCACTGTTCAGATCCCTGGACAAAGCTCTTAACCAAGAAAAGGATCTCAACTTTCAAATGGGAATCCCACTGCCAGACAAGCCAGGGACAAACACTCATTAGAGAGCTATCTCTCTTACAGTCCACCTTACCAAAGGATGGGATTTCCACCACATCTTCTTGGAAAACAAGAAGGGACATTAAAAATACATTACTTACTAGTTCCTCTTTTTGCAATCTCAACTAGCAGGGTCATACCTCCAGTTCACTAAGTGGGGTGGAATTCTTCTGCGCCCTTCTTATCAGGCAACAGTACTTGGATATCACTCAGCCTCATGCACACCCAGTGAGGAGGATCTGGTCCAGGTCTGGATAGCAACATCCCTGGCTCTTTTTGTTTTGCTCTCTCAAAGAGAGAGCTCTCAAAACAGTGAAATTGGTTTTAGTTTGGTTTTAAAGGGAAAAAGAGAAACAGCAGAGAGGTTGAAAAAGTGCAGCAAACAAAACAGCTGCACTGTAAAAAAAACCTCTGAAAAAACCACACTTTACAATGGTAATTATGACAGATTAAACAATGAGTGTCATCAGTGTGATGGTACAATGGACACAATATTAGCTGTTTCCTGCTCAAATATTTGCAGACTTCTCCAATTTTTTTATTTTAATGAAATCTCATCTAACTACTGAATTGACTTTAAGAACCATCCTGAGGCTCACAAGAGCTTTTGTTGTCAGAAGCTCTGTCAGATATTTGAACTGCAATTTGCCCCCAATGGTTCCCAGCTTGAGCTAGAGGAATGCTGTAAACATAGCCTTTTAGGAGATGATGAGTCTGAAAAATCAGTGCCTACAGAGGGGCTGAGGACCTCTCCTGTTATACAGTTACAACAGAAATTGTAAGGATCCCCACACTTGAGGAGAACTTTTCTCTGCTTCTCAAACATATGTAGGCAACTGTGCTGTTGTGTGATTAAGCTATCCTCTTTGGATGGCTACACACCTGGAATCCTTTCTTCATTCAGTATATATGTGCATGACAAGTATGGGCTGCAACCATGAAGCCAAAGAAAATAAACCGATTCCTTTAGAGAATTTTTGAAAGGTTCACAGCTATTGGATGGCCAGTAACACAATTTAAACAATGATACATTAATTACTGATAAATGACAGCATGTGAACAAATGGAATTTCCATTAACACCAAATGAGTTCATGATCGTTTATATAAAATAAAAACTGATAGAAAAGCCTCTATGTGCTAAGAACACCAGTTATTTAAGGAAATTGGCTTTGCATGTTGCTGGACATTATGCAAAGAATATTCAATGAGCTGAATCTTGAGACTGGCCCTTCACTATTGTTTTGTTTAAAGCAAAAATATCTATTGCCTTTACAAAGAACCTTTTTTAAATAACGGAAATCACCTCAGATGTGACCCTTATGGATATGTCTCATTGTCATGTTCAATACAGTTGTCTGAGCTCCTGTATTTGTGACATCCTGCTTCCTGTTGGCTCTCACAGTATCATTCTCACTCAAGTATTTTCCAGATTTTCCCATGTTTCCTTTAGGTGTCTCCTTGGACAGAGCTTCATTGGATCTAAGAAAGATGATGATGACTGCTCAGTACAGAAGGAGAAGCTGTGTTTTGCTGCAGTCCCATTAATCCTTGAAGAAATTTGGAATCAGAAGACAAGCTGGCATGGGTTATATTTCTAAGCTGCTGTGAAAGCCACAGATTCACATGCATCTCAAAGGCCAACAATTTCCCTCACTCCTCCACAAGGTAACGAGAAAACCATCGTGTGTGCCACCCCTGCTGACTTTGTAGATGTAGCTCAGCCATGAGCCTTAACTCTCACCGCTCTGAAAAAATAAAATACTAAGGACAGCAATGCTATTTTGTTTGTCAAATGGAGAAGGACCACATGACTAGGCAAAGAATGTTTATTTTAACACTCCCGAAGTCTGCTAAAGATAGTAGAGAATGTGAAAATAAACGTGAGAGCTATCACACTGAAGTAAGAGGAGTTATCAAGCATCTTTAGGGTAACAACACAAAGAAGGAATTTTGGAGCTGTATGTCTGAGTGGGTTCTGTACCAGCTGCTCTGAGCACCCAACTGATGGGACACTTTGTGGACAGGAGGATGCACCCTGAGAAGTGGGGAGAAACCACAGCATCCTTCATTTTGATGAATATCAAAATGCCTATGCCAGTAATACCATTGCAACTGTTTTTAGACTGCTCCATACATCACTAGATCTGGGTCAGCATGAAATTAAGGATCATGAAGTAGTATCTGGACACAGGAAACAGCAAAGTTCTCTGCAAAACTTCGCAAAATATACAGAAACATATGCAAATAGTAATTTCTGAATAGATTTACCTTTCTTATTTGACTTTATTCCTTTTCAAAACCTTTTCTAGATTCTTCAAGAAACCTAAATATATTGCAAAAACCTCAGATGCTTTTATATATTTTATGCATTTTATAAATTTCCACTTTTTTCTGAACTCAAGAAGAGAGTTATCAAAGGTTGCCATGCTAATTCCTGAATTTCTTCCTGTTTATTGCCTTTTCACAAGTAGCTGACTCAACAGACAACTGAGAAAAGACTAAATAAGTTTTCTCTGGGTGGCATTTTAAGCTGGAGTATTTTAAGAACTGCTATTATGTTGCAGCTGAATATTTCAGCAGACTGTCTGACTCCTTTCTGAATCAGAGTGCCACCAGGCTAAATATTTGCACAAATTCCAAGCATTGCCTTGCACATTCTGCACAGAGAAGAGCAATTTTATATCTAGGTGAACAATAGCTCTTCACTCCAGCATTTGAACTGTAAAAATGCAATCTTAGGAACAACACCAGAATAAGATTTAATTGTGAATCTAGCAAAACCCATGTTTTCTCAAGATCTTTTTTTCATGTGTCACACTTCTCCATCCATAAACAGGCATACAAGTGTATACACAGATCTCTTTGTGTAGAGAGATCGATAAATCTGAAATTGTTCAGGAATTAAGGGGGGGAAAAAAAAGGCATTTCAGAGCCTTGAAAAGATAGATTTGAACCAAAGTTGCTGAGTTGCTGCTAATGATACCAATTGTCTGGGTTGGAAATTTTTTGAGACAAAATGTTAGTACTTCAAGGTACAAGGTCAGAGAAGGACTTCACTGAATAAGCAAAATTCCTCAGTCTTCCAGCCTTTTTCTGAAAAAAAAACAGAAGATCTGAAGTCTATTTCTAAGAAAGGAGGACTGAGAAGAATCAGAGCTATTTGAAAAAAGATTGCTAAATGTAACTAACATAGATTCAAATCCGTACCTGGGGTATTTGGGGTGGTAGCAGGTAATGAAACTTGGCTCCATAACCCTGCCTCTGAGGCATACCTATTTTCTAAATCACTCTTCTATGATATGCAATCTAAAGAAGTCTTATCACAAGTCTCCTTTAAATGGTGGTTAGTAGAAACTGGGACTATTGGAAAGAAAAACACCTTCTTTTTTATTTTCCCTAACTTGCAACTCAAACCCCAAATGTTGGTTTCTGTTTATCTAGAGGAGAAATATGCTCTCGTTACCAGGGCAAAGTCTTAAGCTGCACTAGAGGAGGTTTAGGTTGGACATTAGGGTCCAACCTAATGTCCCTGAAGAAACAGTCACAGTTTCTTCACAGAAAGGGTGACTGGACATTGGAATGGGGGCTGGTGGAGTTACCAGCCCTGGAGGTGTTTAAGGAAAGGCTGGACGTGGCACTGAGTGCCCCGGTGTAGTTGACCTGGTGGTGCTCAGTCATGGGTTGTACTCGATGATCTCAAAGCTCTTTTCCAACCCAACTGATTTTGTGAAAGTGAAAATAATTTAAGGTCCCTCCCTGTCTCCACCAGCACCACTCCCGCTGCCTGATGGAGCCCAGACCCCACCCCACCCCTGCTCCAGCGTCTCCTCCCTGAGAGCCGACAGCGGACTGGGTAGTTCAGCACCGCGGGCAGGGGCAGTGCCACAGGCCGGCAGGGCGCCCGTGAGCGGACACTTTGGCAGCACCTGCTGCCCACCCACACAGACACCAGTGTAGGGGGCAGTGCTGGGGCCGCAGCCCGGGCCAAAGCGCTGGGACGCGGGGTCGAGCGCCCCTCACACCGCCGGCCATGGAGCGACCGGGCCCAGGGTTGGGGGAGGAGAGCGTCCCTGGAGCGCGCCGCTCTCGCGANGATGAGCTGCGGAGCCGCCCCGGGGCGCCCGCCTCGTGCGGCCGGTTCGCAGTGCGGGACACGGCGGGCCGGGCCGTGGCGGAGCTGGCCCTGCGGTACCGCCTGAGCCGCCTGCAGGACGGCGAGGGGGAGCAGCCGGCCCCGGGCAGCCCCGCCGGCCCCCGCGCTGCCACGCCGCCTGCCACCTCCCCTGAGCCTCGGGGCGAGGAGGAGCAGGAGGAGGAGGAAGGGGAGGAGGAGGAGGAGGAAGGGGGGGAGGAGCTGGAGGGCAACGTGTTCTGCCCTCCGCTGCTGTATTACAGCCGTGAGCCGGCCGAGCCCCAAGGCCCGCCGCCAGCAGCACCAGCAGCAGCAGAAAANCGCCGCCCTCGCGGGAGCACGGCCGGCTCGCCGGCGCGCCCCGCACCGCGCGCGCGGAGCTCTCGCGAGAGCGGCGGCCGTGGGCCGGCATGGAGGGGCTGTTCGCGCTGGAGCTGCTGGTGGAGGCGGTGCGGGTGGCGGAGCCCCCGGGTATCGCGGAGCACCCCGCCGTGGCGCTGCGCCTCTTGGACTTCCCCACGCTCGTGCTGCGCCCCGCGGCGGGCGCGCCGCCGCTGCGGCCGGGGCAGCCCTTCCCCTTCGGCCGNGGAGGAGGAGGAGGAGGAAGGGGGTGAGGAGCTGGAGGGCAACGTGTTCTGCCCTCCGCTGCTGTATTACAGCCGTGAGCCGGCCGAGCCCCAAGGCCCGCCGCCAGCAGCACCAGCAGCAGCAGAAAACGCCGCGGGGCAATGGCAGCGCGTCGAGGCCCGGAGACCGCGGGAGGAGGACAAGGGGCAGAGCCCTCCACGCCCCAGCGCCGGGCCCTCGCTGCTGCACCCCGCCAGCCCTCGGCAGCCCCACACCGCCGTGAGGCAGCTGCCGCTGCTCAGCGCCCTGCTGGCAGAGCTGTCGGTGCTCACCCACAGTGCTCTGCCTTCTGCTGCTGCTGCTGTCCATCCCCAACTCCCCTGGCTCTACGAGCTCCCGGGAAGTGGTGGCAGGGCCTCAGGGCCCCCCAGCCACTCCGCTGCCATCCAGCCTGCAGAGGCACCTGTGGGGACTGGTGGGAGCAGTGAAGCTGCGAGCCCTCGATCCAAACAAGAGGCCACCTCACCAGTGTCTCCTGGCACTGGGAGAAGACCTAAGAAAGCTGTGCCCCGGGGAGAACCAGCATCCGAAAGGAACTGCAAAGCTAAAGAGAACAGACCTCCCAGAAAGAAATTGTTGTATGGGCTGACAAACACTCTGAGGCTGCGGCTGCAGCAGACCAACCCTGATAAGCTGATAATTCTTGAAAGGAGGGAGAAACACAGAAAAAAGCGAATGGAGATGGTGAATGAGAGAAGTCCCTTACCCAGCAGAAAGCTGCTCAGAAATGCTGGAGAGTGGCATGTGGTTTCTTGCCGGTCTTGTAGCAAGGGAGACAGTTCAAAGCGCAATAATCAGCTGGATAAAATTGTTCAGACTTCGTTAGAAAACAGTGCTCTCTCAGAGTCCATTTCTGTGACAGCAGATGTGGCCCCTGACCAGAAACATTCTATTACAAGTCTATGGAGGAACGATGCAATTGCAAGCAAGGAGCATCCATGCAAAGTAACTACAGCCCCCTTACAGGAGGACTCTCTGTTAAAACAATCTGCTCATGAGGAAAAGTGTGTGAAAGCTCAATTCCCAGCAGCATTCCCATCAGATGCTAATGCAAAAGGAAATAATGAGGAAGCAGTACACTTAATCCATCATGAAACCACGGAGCATGATGACGCATCTGTTACAAGTGGTCATAAACCAAGCCTCAGCAGGAGTGTTGCAAACAACTCTGAATTCATGTACTCGGATGACTTTGTTGCTAGTCCTGAGAACACAGTTTATTCAGAAGATTTCACCAGTGCTGAGTGTACAGAGAAAGACTCAGAAGTTCTTGACAGCAGTCCTGAACCTCTGTGTCTTGAAAGCCCAAAGAGAGGTAGGTCAGATACAGAGCCAGAATCCTGGAGGTCCAGAATTTCAAAGACAAGTCAAAGAGCTGAAAGTACTTCAGATCTAGTGCCAGTTCCTTCGGCTTCATCTCCAGTCCAGTCTTTGAGGAGAAACCGTGACTTTAAAACCAGCAAGAGAGCTAGTGCTGAATCTGCTGACTCATTTAACCTTGCACAGGTGGAGGCATCATTGTTAGATGAAGAACAGAAAGCCCAGCAGATCAGTAACGAGGCAAACACGGGTGATCAGCATATTAAACAAATATCTACACTGAGAAGCAAACAAGTTAGATCTGGTACTGATCTGAATATAGGAAGAGGGCAGCCCTCAGCAGGAGAAAAGCAGTCAGTAACTAAAGTTAGCTCTTACTTGCCATCTAACATGTCTGATCTTGAACTTAGTGTCCTGAAAAACAGTATGTCAGAAAAAGAGGATGATTTTCTGGAAAAACTAAGTGCTCCTCATCAGTACAAAGACATCAGTGAACTTGTAATAAACAAGCTCCCAGGATACACAATGTAATTACAAGTTTTAAACTTTATAAGGCCTGGTACATTTAGCTACAGTAAATAAAAGTTAATTTAACACTTTATCATGCACATTTAATACATCAATGAATTAAGAGGTTTTAAAAATAAACTACTATTTGAATCTCTAACAAATGGCTCAGGTGGTACCTACAGCATGACTCCAGTGTCTTGACACAAGAGTAATCCAAACAGCACATGAAACATTGTCAAAGCAGAAATGAAGACAGAAGCAGCGAAAGGAGTCCGTACCCACGAAACTTGTCCAGGGTAGAAGTAATACATTGCTACCGAAACAGCCAAGTACAAAAAACTATTCCTAACCAAATGGAAGTTTTTATTACTCATGAAAATAGTTCTATGCTTCATTTTCTTCACAAGTAGTTACTTAAAAGAGACACAGCCAGTAACAGCACAGGTTTTTATCAGCTAATCTGTATTAAGATGTATTTGCTTCCCTGTTCTATCACTAAATATAGCAACGAGAACCAGATAAGCCCTTTTAGAGTTTCTTAGGTTGAAGTTTCTCATTTAAGTTAGATTTTCACAATTTATTTTAAAAGAGTGTAAGAACTACTGATGACAGTAAATCTGTATAATCTGGGAGAACTTAAGAGGTAGATGGAAGTTACTTGACCATGAAGACAAAAGGTGTCCAGAGTATGGAAGAGCACAGTAAATTTTCCATGCTTCACAACCACCTGATTGCATTTTCTGGCACTGGGGAAAGAGAGGGTGTTGGCATCCACAGCCCAGAGAATGGGAACAAATGAGCACATTATGTCATGATTTAAAGATTTGAGAATATGAGGAATTTGCCATGTCCCCTTTTCTATTAAGATGGTTGAACTACCATCTGATGTTTGCTTATGTTTTCTGATTTGGTTTTTATGGCTACCACTTTGATCATTGAACTTCATGTTTTCTGTTTAACTACTGAGGTTTTTTTAGAGTCCATATCCCTATCACAAATTTTAGAGGCGTTCCTTAACTTGAATCTGAAGAGGACTAAAAATTCCTGCTTTTTTTAGTCTTCTTACCCCCCTTTTTGCTCTCTTTGAGTATTTCCTCTCCTATGTCAACTTCACATTCCTAGCTACCCCATCAATTAGGACACTTATCCTTGAGGTTAAATGACAGACTTACCCACTCCCCTTTTTCTTATAATTTACAATCTGACTTTTTTCCACAACTTTTTAATTTCCTGCTGTAGTTTTCCATGTACTTCACTGCAAGTACCTGTGTTTACACTTTTAACATCTTTGAGGGATTTTTTCCTTTCAATTCTACTATGTGTTTATTTTGTAGGAATGACACTACCTCTCCTATTTAAAGTATGAACATCTGTGAGGATTAGTCAGTTATCTAAGTGTGGACTTCTGGGAACACCACTAATATTTTTAATGTAAAAATGAGCAGCTGAAATTACCTATATATCAAAGGAATCTCTGGCCAGAGCAATTCTTAAATGTTATTTAGGGTGTCTCTTTCATCAGTTACAATTCCAGATCAAAATATTATTTTTCCTTCTAATGCCATGGACTTCTTTGATACATGTGGATTCTGACTGTCATTTGTAGGTGGCCATGATTCTGATTTTATTGATGGAATTATGTCTTGAATTTCTCACGGGCAAAACTGTCATTAAAATACAATGCTGAGCAACCAGTTTTACAGTGGCTGTTTAAATTAGTTGCAAATACTACAAGGCCATGTTTTGAAGAACAACATTTAAGAAAAGTTTATTTTCAACCCCAAATGGGTTGAAACTGTAGGGCAAATTTCTAGTCCTTTTTTCTATCCCCTATCCTATCTTCACTTTTCAATTTCCAGAAGCAACTATTGTAGAAACAATATTTCTTTTCTTTAAATAATGAAAATATTCTCTTTTCAGCTCATTTTATTTGGAATAACATTTTTAATGTTTACTGTGTGATAGCATTTATGAGAATTATGAAAATTACAGAAAATGCATACTAGGGAGACAGTAGGAGACATTACATTAGAACAGAACTGCAGCATCATGCTTGCATGTTTCAGTTTGTTTTTTTCTTTTCAAATATGACCCCAGGTAGTTAATTGCATGGAGAGGTTATAGCAGATAGTTTCTACCCTCAGGGATAATAATATTTTCAGATGTTATCTATATTGTTGTGAGAGTAAATGGATTTTTACTTAACATTCAAACAGCAACTCTCAGTCAACAAAAGGGGGAAAGAACTTTGTGTCACTGATTTATTACTGAAAACTCAAAAATCAATATACTGGCAAGACATACCTGCTAATGACAGATTCCTGTATGTCAACCCAACATAACAAAATAGACATGTTTACTACCAGTGTAAAATAAGAAAAAAAATGGTAGCAAATTCCCTTTTGTACAAATCCTGTAGTAATCTACACTCAACTACTTTATACCAGCTAGGCAATTTTGTCATTATAACTTGCATCCTGTACCCCCGTTATCAGGTTGTCAACATCAGAGGTTCAATAAGAGATTTCTCTAATGGGACTATTATACCTGTCTTTCATAAAGATATAATTCCTATATGGTAAGGGCTAACTTGCATGGATCATGTTTGTTCAGGGGACATGGCTATATGCTGGGAGAAGCAAATAATAGTAGCATATACTCTACAGTTCTTGCACAACTGTCCCAGAAGTAGCATAAATATTTAAGAATACATGGTCTCGTTGACTCACTACCTCTAAAAATTTCCTTGCTCTACACTATTAAACAGCAAACTATGATTACTACAAGTTTTACATTGTTGTAAACTTTAAAAATTTAAACTTTTCTACAGTGAAATTAAATGTGAGAAGTAATTACTAAGCTAATTATAGATCCTCACTAAACAAAGCCATCTAACTTCTTACTTTAGACTTGTTACTTCAGCACCATTTTTTTAAATCTGTGCGATATTCTAAAAATAAAGTAGACTGTGTTCAAAACCATAGTTTTGCTGCTTAAGTTCAGAGTGGTTGAATCATATAAAATTGAACTTCATGTTTTACAGCAAGACCCAAAACAAGAAATAAGCTCTTAGAAACACACATTAATTCAGAATTTATTACTCTAAAACAAGTTTGCTAAGACTGTTTTCTAAACAGTTACTTCAGCATACTATTTATTAAAATAAATTTAGTTAGCCAGTACTATATGGTTATCAGAGACCAGGTTTCTCTACCAAATATTGCCTTTAATCCTTTTCTAAAGTTTTGATTTCCAAATTAACCTTTTTTTTAAGATGACTGAGGCCATATCTGTGAGAACAGATGCTGGCTTTAATTTAACATGCATTTAGAGCTAATGGCAATCACATCTGCTATAGCTAATGTTTGTTACCAGCTAGCTGCTTGCATTTTCCATCCTCACTTTCAGTCAGTATACAGTTCAATTTTAATTTCAATTTTGTTCACATTCATATTCTTCCCCCATTTTAAATTCCTTGTTCTGTTATGTTGCAGACAAACTGCAACTTCACTGCCTTTCTCTTGTTTGGCATTGACATTCACCTGTATTAAACTGCTTTTGATTTTGGTTTGGCTTTTATGATTTCACTTGTCTGAGTTTTATATGACAACTGTAATGTAAACCTCCCCCGACTTTACGGAATTGCTTGCATTTTCCCAGAAGGGTAGTCAGTGTTCTCTATTGTTTTCTAGAGGATGAATTTGAATGTCTCCTGCTGGAGAAAACAGTATTAATCTTCAATTCTGCAGAGACCTCTGCAAATGATTCATTTGCCACTTGTTTAAAATAACATGGCTTGGCAGAGGAAATGTTTAAATAACATCTGAGATACACATTACTCCTAACTAAATGAACATTTAAAGATTGATTCAGGTACAGTTAATAAGAAAAAACCAAAACCCACCCTCCTCAAACAACAAAAAAAACCCCATAAAACTAAAATGTTAACTTAAAAAAAAATCAGATATCTATTATATAAATTTATTCTAATCATAGGCATTTTACAAATATTCTGGATGATAGCCTATAAATTTGCCTTCATGTTCTTTATGTATCTATTACCAGAAGGTAGCAAGTTTTTAAAAGGAAGTAAGGGTATTTAAATTATCAAATACCCTGAAATTCTATGAGAATTAGTCACCTCAAAAAAGGTTGCAGAATGGACAGCCATGCAGAGGACTCTAACTGTATTATCTCTTGGAATGCAAAAATGTTTTTGAAAGTAGATAAGTTATGCTTCAATAAATATTTTCAGAGACATTTGGAAAGTTTAATGGTATCATGATTGAAAGAAACTCCCTTGGTGTCAAGGAAATTCCAGCTCCTTTTCTCTTGTCTATAACTGTTGGCAGATTCAGTATTTTTTCCTGTCTCTTAGGCTTATGTACTAGGAGTATATAACCTTTGACTCTTCCCTAAATTTCAATGCCAACAGAATATCCAGAACTATATTTCAGAGACATCTCCTACCGTCTGCCCTGTTGTGCCTTTCATCTTGAAGCCTTGACTGTTCCAGCTTCTTCTCATCATGTATTTCATGTCATCTTTAGAATTCATCTTGTCCTCATCATTTAAGAAAACTCCAAACACTTCTCAGACACCTTCCTTGATTGCTCTCATCTTTGATATCAAACTAAAGCTCCACCCATTTTCTTCTGGGCTCTGCATGGTTTATCCCCTTCCTGCTTTTGTGAACCTTAGTTTTCTACTCTGTACCCATTTCTGTGTAATTCTAACTTCAGCCATTCTCAAAAAAAAAATTAAAAATTTAAAAGTCTGGAAATTGCTGTACATCTGTGTTTTCTTCCTTCATGTCATCCCTGCTCTTTCTTCCTGTGGGTAACTACTGCCTAGAGTTCTTGACTACAGGAACATGCCAGACATAAAATTTAAGACAGAAATCATCAGATCATGGTCTGATCTTCTCTACATTTTACTCCTGACTGCTGATGTCAACACTGGGATAAGAATAATGATAATGCTGATCAAAATCTAATGGCATACATAGTGAAGGAAACTCTTCAGGATACATGGTCAAACCTTGCTAATGTTGAACACAATATGAGGGAAACTCTGATATACCATGGGATGCAGTTTTAATTTTCTTGTCCATAACTCTTAACAAGATTCAGCAATATAATTATCGTAGGTAAGAAAATCTGTTTGTCAACAGCTTTTTGATTGTTGCAGGTCTCTCATCTCCTCCTGCTTCTGTAATGTTACTCTACAACCTTCCAAATATTGTGCAGTTTTATTTGTAAAGTGGAATAGATGCATAGGGTTTCTTCAAAACAAGCATCAAACCAGTTGTTTAGGGTCCTTCAACAGAAAGGCAAGAACCCAAACTCAAAGTACTTCAATACCTTTCCTACATACTCAGTTTTAATAACAAAATACTGGAGCAGATTCACCATTATTGAAACCTTTTATCAACAGGAAATTTAGTTTATTTTCAATGAGAGCAGCAGATTCACTAACTCACTGCTTCCTTGGTATAATTATGACTGTTATAACACCACTTTTTAACTGCATCCTTTTTCCAATTTTTTTTCTTTATTAAATCCTGTCAAATCACACACATGCCATGTGAATTTAGTATGGGTTGATACAGTCAAGGGCTGCATCAAGGAAAGCACGAATTACAATAGTATCCTAACTAAAATTTGCCTTCTGTTCTTCTGAAACTTTGTAGCAGTACAGTAGTCAGCTAAAGAAACATGCCTTGTCAGCTGCTGGCATCGCATTTATATGGCTAGAACAATGAGTCATGGCCAAACTTAGAGGAGTTTGGTGTCAACTTGGGGGCTAAGTTCCAGATGTTCCTCTGAAACTTTATTTGCTTCTTTTGAAGTCTTAAAATGGAACTGAAATTTTGTTTCCCCAGCCTCTGAGATTTTTGAAAAGCAAAGGGGAAGACAAAAACTGATTTTTGAGAAAGTGTCCCTGTCTTCTTAAAATCACACCAAACCTAAGCACAGGAAAGTTATTCAAGGAATGTTTACAGAAACCATTTGAGAAATATTTCTAAGCACTTTCCCATTCTACTTAGCATCCCAAATAATTTGGAAAAGCTTCCTTCACTGTATTTATTACTTCAAATCTCAATAGGAAGAACTGTGAAGATATGCATTTTGTTTTGGTTTGAGTTTAGCAATAGCATAGATCCCAGCAGTTCTGCTTTTACTGGAGCCATCTCACGCAGGTCTGCCAACAGTTCTGCAACTGGAGTAAATACCAAAGTTATGGATCAGATATACAGAATAAAGCAGAGTAAAACTGTACTGGTGCAATAGTAAAAAGACTTTGATCCCTGCACTGCAGGTCAAAGAAAGTATGTCTTTCTGGAATAGCCCCATAGGCCCTGCATTTTCACCTGCAGGACATTAAAATGAAGACAGACAAGAGCAGGAAAGAGGGAATAAGTTTTAGGGATGAGTCCCTCTTGGATAGAACCTAGTTTAATTTGCTTCTCCCCTGGCTAACTTAAGCATCTCAGCTTGTCTTTCAATTACTTTCCTGATTGTACAAGAAAGAATTTGCCTTTTAAGACAATCTGGATAAAAATTACTTATATATCAGAAATTACTTTTTGACCATCCCTGCACAAAACATCACAACTTGCTGATCTTTTTCTTTTCAGTTTGAAAGTTGTTCTGGAAAAAGAGTTGAAAAAACCCAAATCAGTATACATGAAAACACACACACTACCAAATACCCTTTGATACCCAATTAAAGACAACAGAGCAAAGCAAAAGTAACAAAAGAAGCAAAGAGGAAAGCCCTGCCACTCTTAGGTTTCAAAACCGATATAAAATGATCAGTGGTGACAGGGATTACTTGTTCTCTCTTTTTTCATCACTTCCTGACAGGCATTGGGGAACATCAACAAGACTTGCAGGCACATCTGGTGGTTCAGTGCAAGAATGTTTCGTGAAGCAAATGAGTTTCTCAAATGCATCAGCTAGGAAAGCTCCTGTCCACACTCCAGCAAGTAGTGAGGCAATCCATCACACACCATATCATCTGTTATTACCCTCTAGCTTCCCAAAGCTGTCTTTGTGATTGTCCTCATGTCTAAGTAGGCAGCTGATTCTGTCTTGTAGTACCATGCACCTAAATAGTTTTGTTCATTTCTGCACAAAAGCTCCCTCTTGCTATTTACTCAGAACAGGCCAGATGCCTGCTCTCATAAGAATCTTCTGCAACTGCTTTACCTCCTACTTCATTATTTCACATGCAGACACAGAACCAGCTGCAAGGAAAAGGCCAAGCTACCATTCTTCACATACATGATCGAAAGGGAAAAGGCATCTGAGGACACAGAGAGAGAGGCAGGGAAGCAGGGTCCAGCAATGCCTGCAATGTTAATGGGCTTCAGTGATCGTTGTCCCTTTCTGTCATGGATAGACCTGGAGCTCATGACACACACTTCTAAGCCCAGCACAGTAAGTGTCTTTCTGGGCCTAAAAGGTCCTGAGCAAGAGTTTCAGAAGTATGAAGTGTGTTGATGCCCATCATCTCAGTGTGTGTCCTTTCTTGCTTTTCATAAGCCTGTGATAGTCATCAGATTTTCTTCATTTGTTTGTCCTGTTAACATCTTCTACTCTAACTTCCCAATTTGGATATTCTATCCCACATCCTGGAAGGCATTTGCCTCAGGATAAGTGTTACTTACATTGCACATACAGATATGATGAGACTGTGACTTAAATTACCTCCCTAACTGGATTACAGCTTTTAAGGTCTTGTGGAAGTTTATTACTTTACACAGATTAATAAATACCAAAGCAATTATTTTTTACATTATTTAAACACTAAGATTTGTATATTAAACATTTGTAAATTAAACATATATGTAGCAATTGTCCCAGTAACATTAGCACAAACATCATCTGCTGCAATCCAGCACAGAGTATGTGGACATAACAATTAGGAACCATCTGGTGACCTGGCACTGGCTGGTACAGGAATGAAATTTTAATTAAGTTTTATTATCAGAAAGTGTAAATGACAGTTTCCACTCGAAACTCCAGAGCCAGTAAACTTTCCAAATAAAGAGAAGGATATCACTCACCAAATGTCTGGATCACCCTCCTCGATTACATACTTTGTAAATTATATCCTCCCTTCCCATGTTCTTGGGCACAAATTTCTTATGTAGTTGGGCTTTTAAGAACTGGGCATATGGCAGGTAAATTGGGAATCCCACTGCAATTTAATGAGAACAGAACAATACAATAGAGAGGTCACTCATTTCCCAGGTTTGACAAGCCAGGATTGCATCGTGTGCAAGATAAAAAGAAAAGCCCAAATGAAAAATTATTCTAACAACAAGGCTATGCCAGCTAGCACTGCAACTGCATTTGGGTTTACTTGGAGCTGTGAAATGAAACTCAGAAATGTGAGAAAACTCTTTCTCTCCTGCCCCAACACTCACCCTACTATCAGTGATTCAGGTGGTGGTCTTGAGGATCCCAGAATACCAGCACAAGATGAATCAGCCATAGATTTCCTGTCCTCCCTCAGCCTTTGGTAACTATTATTGTTATGATTGTTTTCTTTAACATTTAGTATATAACACTAAGGGTATGTAAAAAAAAAAGAATTTTTGGATCAGTCACCTCGTCCAAAAATTCCTCATCTTTTCTACATTACAGTTGAGTTATAGTTCTAGTTCCATTAAAGACATCGACTCTGCAGGTACTGACCCATGAAAGTTATTACAGATCTCAATTTTGTCGTCAATAAACCAATTTATCATTCAGTCACAATCACCAGGAGAAGGTCTGTCTGCTCCACCAATCTCCAGTTATCTAAATCAAAATCAGAATTTACAAATAAGAAAATTAACTTCAGATTGTGACCCTTTGCACTTTGACTTAATCCAAGAACAATTCCACAGATCCAGTATGCTTAAGAGAATTAGTCTCAATCTTTGGAGAATTTCTCCAGTGCACATTCACAATATGTGGATACACTTGACTTTGCAACATTAACCTTAAAGTATCCATCAGCTTTAGATGGAAAGTAGAGAATTTCTCTACATTAATTTTTAAAACTTCAGCAATTCTCCTTTTAGCAGAAATGACTGTGCAGACAGAAATCACTGCCATTCTCCACACAACCAAACAATCATGGCCTGTAAATTAAACTTCATTGCACAAATATAGTATTGGTTATTCTTTATACTTTGGGGCACTTCATAATAAGTAAAGTATTTTTCACTCAAAAAATTAATTCTCACAGGCCCTATATTTAGTAGGGCAGTAAGCTTTGTAGAAACAGAAAGTATTTTCAATGTTGAAAAACCCAACATAAATTGACTCTACTCCTAAATTCAAGCAAACATCAGTAGCATGATCTTTTCTCAGAGTAAGTTCTGCTTGGAAACTAAATGGCCAAAGTGCTCCCAAGGGCAGCAATTAATATTTTAACCAGTGGATTCATTTGAGGAGACTCTTGTAAATTTAATGAATTCCCCAGTAGTCAATCCATCATAGTCACTAATATGCTGGCAATCTTGCTACTGATAATGTTGCCAATACATTATAAGCCCTCATTTATTGCCTTAAATTTTAATTCAATGAATTCTGCATGTGAGCTCTTCTCGGATGGTGATATTTTGTGCTAATGGAATCATAGATGGGTCATTTGGGAGCATAACAAGACTGAACTTGGTATACTTGGCAGGACGTCAGTAAGAAGGCAAGATGTTTCTCACCCAATGTTCTTTATCTCTTACCTCCCTAATACTTGTGCCTCTAAACTAAAATGTAATTAGATCTACTCCTTATGGGCTTCATTTTATGGATTAGAGGAAAGCACAGGGGAGACGTCTGAGTGAAAATTCAGGCTACCTATGTATTCGGCCAGCTTTTAGACATGAATATGGAAGTGCTGAAATCATCAGTGACAGACTGAACTACAGGCAATAGTGCTTGAAGGACTCAAGAATTCATCTAACCCAACCTCTTGCCCTAAGGCAAAAATGAACTTGTAACTATATCAGTCATGACAGATTTTTGTCTAACTCGTTTTTTTTTTTAAAAAGAAAAAAAAAAAAACAAACAGTAAGATGGATTATGCATCTTCCCCAGGCAATGTGTTCCAGTGCTTAATTATCCTGAATGTTAGAAGTTTTTCCCAGTGTCAAACCTTGGTGTCCCCTGATACGATTTAAATCCATTATTTTCCATCTTACAGGCTACAGACAAAAAGAACAATTTTTTTCCCTTTCTTTTTATGGAAGCTTTCTGTGTATTTGCCATTCCTCTTGTTTTTTCTCTGGACCAAGCAACCACAGCTCTTTCAGCTTTCCCTCACAGGCCACTGGTCATTGTTGTTGCTTTCCAATTACAGCTGTACATACGTTCCCTGAGATAGAGTACCCTGAGCTGTACACTGTCACTCCTGTGGAAGTTTCCCTAGGACCTAGTAGATAGGAAACACTACCTTACAACCTCTCAGTTGCTCCCTGTTTACAATTATCTGTTAGTGTAATACATGCCTCCTCGTCTATCAATTAGCTGTTGGTGAAAAGATTGAGTGTGCCCAGAGTCAATAGATCCTTACCGTGCCTGAGGAGTGCTTACCACCATTTGGTCAGTGACACATGGAGAACTGTACACTGAGAACACAAAACCAGCCACATGAGAAATTTCACATCCAGGGCATGTTTCTCCATCTTCTCTGCAGGAATGTCAGAGCATCCTAATGTCAGGGCTCATGACATCTATTGATTCTCTCCTATCAGAACGGCCTGTTATATGGTCATAGCAAAAAAATAGATTAGTCTGATATAATTTGTTCTTGACAAGTTCATGCTGGCTATTGCTCATTTCCTTGTTAACTTCCAAGCGCTTACATGATGTTTATGTGATTATTTGCTACAACATTTTTTTTCTCTTGAATTCAAAAGGAAAATAGTCAGGCAACATGCAGGTAATCAGTAGCAAGGACATTCTGTCCAGAAAAACAAACAATGAGTAAGGGAACAAAACATATCTCAGTGGCTTATGTCTATAAGGAACCAAAACTCTAATAGATCAAAGTGCAGTTGAATGGGGGAAAAATACCACAAAAATCCAACCAAAATAAAGGCTTTAAAGTGAAACTAAAGAAATCCTTTATGTTCCTTCCTCATCTTGAGTCACTGTTAAGGCAGACCCGTCAGAACACACAGAAGCTTCATAATGATAGCATTAAGCCATAGCAGTACGGCCAGACTCCTTTCAAACCCCTGAACAACGTCACCTTAACAGGGCAACTTAACTGTTATAAAGCTACACTAACAAGACGTGCAGTTTGAGAGGCTCTAAAGAGAAGTAACTATTTACATGAGTCAGAATAGAAGCTGCATTTCCACTAATTAGAAAACTTATTTCTTTGTAGGCTGGAAATGACTTATGTTATAGATTTCTTACCACCAGTGCTTAAGAAGAAATTCCCTTCTAGAGGTAATCAGGAAGAGCATCAGACACCAGCTCTTGTCGGCAACAGGAAAACTCAAATCAGAAATGAATTCAAATGCTTATGGGGACATGGTACTTAGGCTATGTCAAAAAATAATAAACCAAGCAGGGCAAAAGACAGAAGCTTTGCAAAACTTTTGAGTTTCCCATTCATCCATTTTGAGCATTCAGTCAGCACTTTCATGCCTAGAAAATAATTTTTAAAGAAAACAGTTTCAGTTTATTGTTATCTGGAAAACTACTGTGTATTGAGCACCAGTATGAATAAAGCTGAGTGACAGAGAAGTTCAAAGGCAAAAATTAAGTTTTATGTCTCAGCAAATAGTGGTGGAATCTATAAAATCTAAAAGAAGATTCTTTATAGTGTAAGGAGAGAATATTTCAGAAAATATTTTTGTTTTGTTGGTTTTTTTTTTTATTAATCCAACATTTAAACAATAATATTGTTTAAAAAAACATATGGCATACAACAGATGGACTAACATTTGCATTTCAGTAAAGGAAGAGAAGTTTAAAAGTTATGAACATGAAAACCAGCAGCAGAATTTGCAAAGCCAGAACAGAGCTGCAGCTTGTCTTCCTTCATTGCTTATGCATGACTCCAGCTTTAGTGGCCTTGATAAATCATTCTGAGCCTTGTATTCATACTGAATTTTTTAAAAGATCTGTCAAATAGATAGTTCTTTAATTCTGTATTTAGAATTAATTGTGCTTTAAGCAACCAAAATGTATCCTTTAAATACACACTTAAACATGTAACTATCAGAGTAGGAACTGCACTTTTTAATTTTAAATCTGCCCCACAGCGATATCAGGCCATTCGTATTTCACAATAAAAAAGACAGCACCACCCATAAATGTACTTTGCATTTTCTGATTCGGTTTGATTTCACTGTTCATGGGTAATCATTAGATGTGATACAAGAGCTTCATATGTTTTTTCTTAATACCTTCCCTCTAGAAAGCTGTTCCACAGCGACTGGGTTAGCACAGAATACATTTGTAATACATTTGTGTGATATGCTCTTTTTTTCATGGTCCAGGATCAGAAATTAACTTTTGACTCTAAACTTGTTCTCTGTTCTCAAAAGAATGAAGTACAATGAGCCAAATCTGAAGTGGATTTGCTCAGGTGGTTTGGGATTTAAATAAGTGTTGCTTTAAGCGTGGATATAGAGCTTATAATACAGTTCCTGATGCATTATTCAGGCTTGAATCTACTATAGAAAAGTGAATTTGTAACTTGTAAACAAAAGATAAAAAAATTCTTTACTAAGTCAGATTTCCCAAGCACTTGGACTGGAGGCTTCTTGGCAACAACAAGAGCTTTGCTTTCCATGTTACTCTCCCGTAGGCAAAAAGAGATGAGTTGCATGCTTTTATAGTCTGGAGATACATTCATTTGATGTCAACTTTTAGCTGGAACCCATCACATCTGACAACAGAAGCAACTTTGAATTCCAGGAGTAAGCCCTTACTTAGCGCAAGCAAGGAGGGAGGGAATTACAGATCTCAATGTTACAGATTGGCAACAACATGGAGAATCTGTCATCTTACTAATACATTTAATAAGCATATTTTTCTAGTCAGCTATTCTTAGATTAATTTCCCTTGGATGCACTACATTTAAAGGTGTTAGCCCTCAGAGCATACAAATTCAAGAGTAAGAAGTTGTAAATTATGGAACAGATCTCCCTTCAGCAGAGGACAAACTGGAGAATTTATCACAGAGCCAGAGCACAATAAAGCCTGTCTTTCAAAGATAAGCTGAAAAGACCTTTCCATTGGGAACTAACCACTTAGTTAAATAACGATATACCAAGTTTTAAAAGCTGTTTTATCTAGGACTTTACAAAGTGGCTGTACTATGTGTAACTAAAGGTCCAGTAAAAACTCTAAGGAAAGGTCACATGTACAGTTGCCCTTCCTCAGTGTACTTCCAGCCATTGCTGGATGTGTTGGCCCAACAACACCTCCTTGACAACATGCTGATGATCCCTGCAGTGTTAATCATTTCAGCCAGCTGCACCCCAGACACCCTTGCTACATCCTTTTATCCTGTGGGAAAGCACACATGGGATTCTCTCAGATCCTGCTGACTTCCTTTATTTTCCGAGGGCCTGTGGTGGAAATACAGCACTTCTTCCAAAAGAAAGATTGCAAAAGCAAAGGATGATTTACAATACACACTTTTATTTTTGGAAAAGAAACCAGATCAGGCTAACTAGATTATAGCAATGGAGATACTTGCAGGCTGACCTGACGGTCAAGATACCCCAGATTGAACTAAGAAGGATTAAAAGCTTAAATATGGTTCTTTTAAATGATAATTTTTGTTCTCAGGAATCTACACAAACCATTAGTCAGTCTTTATTTCCAGTGCCACTAAGGTGAACTTTGGAGCTTGAGACCACCATATGGATGAATGCTGGATGAACACAAAGATAGGCTGGAAGCCTGTGAGTAGCATCCTTTTCTGCTCTCTTGGCTGATCAGGAATGGCACCGCATCCATCTCTCGGGTGCCAAAGGCATTGGGCACATAGATAATGTTACTTTTCTAACTCACTGATTCTTTTCTTAAACCCCTTCACTGACATTGGCAATGATGTGCAAGCCAAAAGGACAGTTGCTTCTCCACAAGCTCAACTGAACATGCTCTCTTGAAAGCAAGAGGAGCTCATTTATATGGATGAGCCAAGCAAATGAAGAGCTGGAGTTACTGACAGCATGCTGGAAGAGCTCTGGTTCTAGAATAGCTGCTGGCAACATGAAGGCTCAGTGATCAGGCACCTCTATCCCTGTGTTCTCACAGTGCCCCAACCTACTGTGAAGTTGTGAAAGGCTGTGAAACGTTGCAAGACTAACTGGAGGGGGAAACAGATCACTAGGCCATTGAAATGCCTTCATTTTTCTCTGTTGTTCGGCACTGGTTCTACAAATAGGCAGAATATGACATTTTGCCAGTCTCTTTTAGCCCCCTGAGAGTCCCTTCCTATAAAAAGACATTTATTTTTCCCTTAGATACCTCAGAGTTCACAAACAATATAAGTTATTCATCATTGTCAAGTTTTGAGCTTCTTCCACTTTACAATAGATTTTCAAATAATAAATATTCATTTATTGACCTAGAAAATCTGACTTTTTGCAGGCTTTCTCACTCATGGCAACAAAATCAAATACTTCATTTTCATCTGCATATTCTCCACCCTTAAATACCCATCCCTTAAAAATGCTACAGGTAACAATAGTAATAATACAGAAGTAGTCTCAATAATAATCCAAACCCACATGTAACCTGCAACAACTCAAGGCAGAAGGGTTACTGTGGGAAAGGCATTAGTCCATGAGTGACCAAAACGAGGGTGATGGGATAAACCTCCCTTGGGTGAATTGCCCCACATGGTAACTGACTCACAAGAGTTTCATTCTTAATTCATAAATTACAGCTGGAAAAAACAAAAAGCTTAATAGACAATGTAGTCATCAGGTAAGCAGAGAAGCAGAAACCAGACACTAATAACTTCTTTTCAAACCCAGCCCAACCAAGTGGCACTGAGAGATTGGCTCCAGCCTAATTCCCTTAAATCTCCTCCAGTTCTCTCAGTACATGGAGACAAATAGCAAAGACCTACAGAAACATCCACTAACTCTCCTGTTGTTCTGTCTTCACTCAAAGCAGTGACTTCTTCCCTGGGCTTTGTCACCACAGGGACAAGTCTACCCCAACAGGGTCATGGAGAGCTGGAAACCAGCAATGCTACAACATGATTAGAGCAGGAACTGATGGCCCCAAGGGCTGAAAAAGGGCTCTGGCTCATGGATAGGGTGGTCCCAAGAAAGGCTTATCAGGGCCATTAGGGTTTGTGGGTGCCTTCAGGGCTATGACACTCTTCCAAATACCCTTATCCAATACAACATAGATCTTACCTCTGCCAGGACATCTGGTATCAAATTCAGAGCCACACTTTGGTGTAGTCTTCTTACTGCCTTTCAAGATAACATTGCCTAAAGGGTATCAGGTCTTTAGCCCCATCCACACAGCCCTCTCCACCATGAGATGCCCTCATCCATGTGATGGGGAGCAATTGTAAACCCTTCTTCCCCATCCAAACCTACCTGTGGCTGCATTTACTCCTGGTCTTTCCTTGCCTACTCTGGAGAATGGAGCCAGCACACAAATTCCCCTTCACTCCTTTGCTGTCACCCAGGATAGGGTATGATGTGGCACATCAGCCACAGCCACTTGTAAATGTACAACAGTGCTGACCCTTGTAATAACTTATCTGCAGATTGACCCTCTCTGCTTCATTACCACAACATTTGGCATACTCTATCAAGAACTTCTTTTTTTCCATATCTTCCCACAAACACAAGCAGGGGAACAGCAGTGACATTACCATTTGCCGTCTCATGGCACAGAGGGGTTTCCTACAAATACAGTTTACCGAAATGCCATCTGCTCTCCCACACAGTCAGGAATGTTTTTCTTGGGTAAGGAGCCATCCTGGATCTAGTTTATGTAACCCTCTGAGGCACGTTAAGCCCAATGCCTAATTGTTTTTGAGATGAAGATATATTGTTTAGATAATCAGGGTCTAAAATTATGTGTTCTGAAATTTAGTTGTGGTTAATTATAAAAGAAAAAAAAAAGGAGTAAGGGAAAAAAAATAATTCTCTTATTTTCTTCTACCTTCGCCTCTGACTGAACTCCCCCAGTTTGTTTGTGCTAGCTCTCTTGTTTATAGGCAATGTGGATCTCACAGTGGGTTGTCCCAAGATACATGAATTATTTCAAAGCACTCTATTCCTCTGTGTATTCCTTACCCTCACTAGAAGAGTGTCATTAATCACTTAACAGTCCCATATGTCTCCAAGCTGAAGACCCCATCACTCCCTCCAGAAGCATCTTCCTAAAGCCTCACGGTTGAGCCTGCCTGTCCTCCCTGAGCCTTCCTCCATTGACCCCAGAGTATGTACACGTTGTGCTGACTTTTCAGAAGAAAAGACTGCAGGTGCCTAACTCTTTGTTTATTCTGGCAAGGCTGAAAATAGCAACTGCTAACAAATATTTTGCCCTTCACAAGGCTTCTCACAGAGATGCAGCTGTTATCTCATCCAGTAAAAGTGCCAACCCTAAGGGTAAAACAGACATTTAATTAGGTTAGGATAAGCTTCCGAAAGGTGACTGTCTAAAATTAGTACCCATAATCCTGTGTGGGCTCAGATCCTTACACCACTTCCTTGCTTGTGGGGCAGGGAACAATTATTTGAAGCTTTTTGTTTCCCATACTTGTGTCTCATGGATTGATGGCTCTGTTTAATCATCAAAAGCAGCACGTAAGAGGAAAAAGTACGGCTTTGTTGAGGTGGACAGACTCCCGGGACAGAACATTAAGATTCTGGGGAAAATATCACCCTCTGGATTCCCAAATTTACAAACCTGCCAAGGCAGGGTGCATCCACAGAGAGTCTGCTGCAGATTTTACATTGACACTAATGTACTATGCAGAACTTTGAGATTTTTGTCTGCATCCTGTGAAAATCCACACATCAAGTGGTGGATCCTGAGACACCATTTTCCCAGTTTTAGCACCCTGACAGAAGGGACTTCCTGTAATTAGAGACACAGTAGTTAGTGCCAAATTTTCAAGGAACAAATTCAGGTCAGATTCAATTATTAATACACATCCCAAAATATATTGGAATTTGGACACATAGCCTTCAAAGTGAAATAAGCAATTTTTTATTCTGAGCCTCTGCTATTCATACTAAAAGGGAAAGTCATTCAAGCAGAGTGCCATTTTTTATGAAATAACAAAATAATAATAATCTACAACACAATTTGGTTTGGAAATTGAGCCACATATGAGAGCCTCGCCAAGGAATTTCTGTCTTACAGTCCTGCTGCAACAGTGCCTACAAGAAAAGCTCCAACAGAGACTAAGCAAAAGGTCATATCAGAATGTTCATTATGGTGTCACAAAGCTCCAGGTACAATGCATTAATCTGTTTTTGCAACACCCCATCATCCTTTTTTATATATATTCAAGAAGGGAGATATAAATCATGGGCCTCCTGAATTCTTTTTTTCATATCATGCCTGCTCTGAAGGCTTGAAAGCTTGTGTCAAAAGTTGAGGAGGACAACTAGGGCAGCCTGTCAAGATTATGTTGCCCTGCTCACATATATGAAAGTATTTTTAAAATTATGGGAACTACAGTCTGGTTAACAGGCAAAAGGGATTAAGCCTGATTTAAAACACTTGAGGCTAAACAATGTTTGAAATTTAAACAGAAATTGCCTTCCTGGGATTTCTTATGGGGCACGTCAGTTATATCTGTAGTTTCACATAAGTACACAGACATACACGCAATAACTTACTACAATTAAAAATAAATATGCTGAGTCCTTGCATCAATCCTTCAAAAAGCAGATGTAAAGGAGGCTACAAACAAGAAGTTCTGAGTTGCTAAGATATTCTTTTTAACAGTTTTGACTATTATTGCATAAGTAGAGAGATTAGAAAGGGTTGAACCTAGATCAAATAAGAAAAGACACCTCAATGTTCATCTCCATCTTTTGATTGTCATCCTGCTTTTCTTCAAACTTGCAGACTTCTGTGCCCCACTGTTGCTCAGAAAAATGCTTATTGTAATAAGGATGGAAATATTCCCCTGCAACTGCACCATGCAGTGTAAGGAAATAAAAGAAATCGCTTTCCTTTCTCTGGATAGATTCCAGCCTCTGTACATTTTTATAGTTAAAAAAACAATAAACACACAGGTCCCTCAATAAAATGAATTGTTAAAATCCCACAATTTCTCCTCTCTCACCAGGGGAAGAAAGTCAGTCTGAAAACAGGCATTGTTAAGGAAGATCCCAGGGTAATTATAGTAGCTTCTCATCCAGAAATTTTTTTGTAAATGTCCAGAGCCAGAGCTCTCCTTTTTCCACAAAAAGCATGCAATAGGAAATGTGTGGACAACCAGTAAGGATCTAGGGCTGTATATTACAGAAGTGTAACATGCATCACAACCATCCCTTTTGTAACACTACAGTTCAGTCATCGGCAAGGAGGGCTGGAAGAAGCTGTGGCTGAGAGCTCCTTCAGGCCAAAAGCAGCACCTATGGGTTGCTCTGTGGGTTTAGCCTAAACTGGATGATAGCTCATGGAGAGGAGCTGTCTAGCCCAGTTTCTATTGCTGTTGCCGATAGCAACCCATAAGCATTCCAGTTGCTCCAGTTAACTCTCTTTACTTTGTTTCACAATGCTATGATTCATGACTGGATGGTATCCAGAATTCCCACTTGTAAGGCAGTACAAGATTATGAGCAAGGGCTGCTTCAGGGATTCCTGACTGGACTGGCTGCCAGGCACATTCAGCCCACCCTAACAGTTCTGTTCCAGGGCTCCAAGCATGGTCCATGCTGAACACACAAGGGGAAATAACTCTCCTGCTTCATGAAACTCATGCAGCTGCAAAGGCTTCTGTGCCCAAGGACAGGCAGGTCCTGATATTATAACTCCTCAGAGAGCTAGGCAGGATACATCTGTTTCAGTGTTCAAGGACATACCTTGAAGAAATCACCATGTCACAGAATTTGAGAATTTCAATAGCAAATAATAATTCAAAAGCACTTATATTTACCTCTGCCAAGGTGTGGAGGGCTGGAAAATAAGTAGAAGGAGAGCCTTAAAATGTTATGCAAAAAAAGTAATCAATGCTAAATCTTGTCTGTAAAATACACATTGCTGAGGTCAACCAACAACTTCAGTCCCAAACCTTACAGAGTCTTTTCCCAAATCCATATCAAATTTCAGACTTCACAGTGAGCACAGCTGAACTTTGCCTGATATCTATTTTTTGGCCCAACTGTTGAAGAGTTTTAGTTATCAGATGCAAGTAATTATTGTTTCAAGACAAAAGGTAACACATATATATATAATCATTCATGTTTCAAAAGTACAGAAGTGGCTGGAGTTACACTGGGGAACAGTTTGACCCACCATCTTCCAGCCTTAAATTAATTACGTGAGGAAATTTACCATTTTTATATTTTATTTTTACAGGTCATTAAATAACAATGTAATTGCTGCTCTGTTTCCTTTCTAGAACATGAATTCTAATTAATAGCATTGCAGTAAGTTAATTTAATATGGTAATAGCTTCAGAATAGCTTAATTGTTGTCATTATAAAGCACCTGCAGATGTTCAGCCAATCAGCACATTCATTATCTGACTAGTCTCATGTATCCATATGTAGAGGAAACTCTGCCTGCAGAAAGGATAATGAAATGTTTCCAGCTCTACTACTGGAAAAAGCTTTGCCTTTTCTAAGAGCGAAAGGTCTAAGGGGAAGGGAGGTAGCTGTAGCTATGCTGAAGAATTTTTTGACATCACTGACATTTTAGGAAATTGTACTATCTCTCAATGTCTGTAACCAGAACATCCTGTCCTATACTGCATTCCACCTGCATGGCTATTAAAATTGTTTGAGTTCAGCCTCATGTTGCAAATGCCCACAAGTTCTTTACAAATCAAGACTGGGCCAATTCTACATAATTTAAAGCAAATGCTTCTATGGACATGATTGGAAATACCCAGATGGCACTGTTCTTGCTCCACTTTATGGTGCTTACCTAGATGAAAAGAGAATTATTTCTGGAGACCTAGAAGAGGGGTAATTGATATTTCAATTTACTTTATAATTTCAATCACTCTCATCAAGAAACCATTTTATTTCAGGATATTTGAACTACCTTTTTTTTTCAGTATTTCCTTCCTAAAGATGAGTATTTTCATTATGATTTGAATACCTTCAAGCTCATCCTAGAACTAAAGAATTCAATAAAAATGAAGGATACAAGTTTTGTGGAAGTAAAATACTATTTCCAGCATGCAGGTAAGGAAGCAGAGGGAAACAGTAAAGTGATTTTCCATAGTCGCTTTAGTTAGTGACAATATGGAATCAAAGAAAAACTGAGATGGGTATGGAGCTCAACATTCCACTTTCTGCAGGGACACCTTCAAAGTGATAGGAGGTTGCTCAGAGCCTTGTTCAGTGAATCTTTGTGTATCTTCAAGGATGGAGACCCTTCACCTTCCCTGGACAGTGTGTCTCCCTGCTGCATCCCTCTGGCTGTGACATTTTTAACATTGTACTGAGCTGGTGTTTCTCATTGTGACTGATGCTACTGCATGCCTGTCATTGTGCACCTCTGGGAAGAGCCTGGCTCTGTCTCCTCAGCCTTTCTAGCTGCAGGCAGCAATCAGCTCTCCCTGAGTTTCTTCCATGCTGAACAAAGTCCCTCCATCTCAACAGGCAATGAAATTGCTTCCATTCAGAAGCAAGTGTGCTTTTATTCTTGGCTAAAGCTTTACAGATTTCCCTGTCCTTGTTTCCACATCAGGGTTGGTAGCTTTTCAGGACTGGCATGCAAGACTGTACTTTGCTTTCCTAAATTAGAGACTCTGTGTGCTGGTAGGAAGCCAGCAGGAGATGCTTCCTCTTAGGCGGGCGACAGTGCCAATCAACCCACAAGTAGTACTGGGTGTCTGTGTGAACGTGTGGCTCCTGGCAAGTGTAGGTCCCGGGGCTCCTCTTGTTCTCAAATACTGTCTTTCCCAAAATGCTGCAGGCCCCAACTCTTTTCTCTGCTTGGAAATCTGCCTGCAGTTAGTGCTGCCTGAGCTGTCTCGGTCATAATGACTGAAATAGATGTAACCTTGTTCCAAAGCACGCTGCAGTTATGTAAAGCATGAAAGGACTGTTCATCTCTTTGTGAAAGGCAATGGGAGTTCTTTACAATTTATTCAGGTTCTCACTCTGCAAGTTTAAACTTATAATGTTCACAGAGGCTCTAGCCTGACAGCCTTTAAAAAAGAAGGAGGACAGATGACCTTTGTGGCATGTGCTGCAACTTTCTGTAGTGCAAGAAATATTATAGCACCATTTTTGGGAGAGAAGAGATCAATTTCTGGCAAAGGAGCAAGACTGAGTGAAACAAGCTGCATATGCCATGCAACCTTCTCTCCTCAATAGCAGAGATCTGATGTTGCTCTTAGATTTGTTCAAATACAGTAAAATAACAGGAGAATTCAGCAAAGGATAGACCCTTAATTCACAGTAAGATAAATGCGCCCTTTATTCTGCTTCAGTATAGATCATCCTTATCTATATATTTGACATCCAGGTTCACTAAGTCCAGAGACCATTGTGCAGAAGAACTATAAAAGAGCATTCATTCTGATTTAGTTCTGTATTTAATCCGAGGTCCTTGGATCTAATTCAAGGCCATCTCAGTCTCTAAGTTTTTAGAAGAGTTGTTCCTATTTTAGACCAGCATGTGTTAAAGAAAACATTGGCCTCTTTTCCTGGAGCTGGACTTGTGCAATGCTTACATGTAAAAATAATCCCGCTGAGACCCCCTTAGCTGCTTTGATTGCAAAAAGCCAAATGTTCCTATCTACTACACAGCGAGAAAAGGAGCAAAGGGCTCTGCAAACTAGAAGAAAAGATAAGACAAAAGCACAGATGAGATGGGAGAGAGCTTTGCCCCATATTCCTGGTGAGTTTGCAGAATTTCTTCCACATTTGCACTGCAGTTTGATATCTGTACAGAGGAGCCAGCCAGCAGTCCCTGGAAAAAACATAACCCTTAACAACTAGCACATTTTTCAGTCAAAGTTAATGCTTATTACAGCAACGTTAGCAGCACCTCCCTGCAGCTGCAATTGCCCATTGCAGCACATAGCAGCAGCAAAGCAGCTCTGGCAGGCAGGACTTTTAAGGGCAGGGCTACCACTTCTGGGGGTAGTGAGCAAACCAGTGCCCCTGCCACGATGGACTGCCACAGCCCTACTGGCTGGAACAGGGCCCTTGAGCCAAGGAGAGTCTGTGCCAGGCTACATGGCTGTGGGGAGGTGAAGCTGAAGTCTCCTGAGCAGCCACAGTGCACACTGTGCCCCAGCTTTTCCTTTGTTGCTGCAGGAAAGTCTCAGATTTGCAGCATGCCCCGGCTCCGTATCTCTCATGCTATCACAAACTTCTTCTCTCTCCAGGAAGGTGCTTTGGGTTTATGTCAGTTTGCAGAGCATTTCAGATAGCTTCTCCTTTCTACAAAGGTAGAAATGTAGGAGGCATTTCACCAAGATGAGCAGGCACTAGCACAGAAGCTCACAGTTTCACAGGTGCTAAAGTGACTGACTAGCTTTTGGCTGACAGCTAGGGAAAAAATGAGAAAGATGTGCTTTCTTTGCCTCATTTTGTTCTCAGGAAAGATCCTGAAAGATCTAACTTCAGTAAGACTGGAAAACTGACGGAAAGAGACAAGGGAGGTAGAATAAAGATGACCCCAAACTGACTGTTCACTCTCTCCTCTGTGATTCATTTCAACTCACCCACCTGACCTGCAGACAACCCCTTCCAGCAAGGGGGGGAAAAAATCTCTTTGACATTTTTCTCTGACTAGGGAAATGCTCAGTCATCTACAGTTTCCTCCCTCAGTGTGTGAGAGATTGCAGTCCAGAATGGAAACAGGAGGCCTGTCATGGCAGGCGCGGTGAACAGGGGAAGTTATCTGCTACTGAAACAAATCGTGTTTAAAAAAAAGAGGGGAATCTGCCAGATGAGACATGAACACAAGACTCATTACTTCTCTGAGAAAAACTCCCTGTTTTTCTGTCTGCTATCTCAGTAATGTCTGAAGGAAAGAAGGGAGTGTTAGCATACAAACAAGAAAAGGAGTAAGAACAAAATGGTGAAGCTTTGTGTGATAGAAATAAGAAACTCAGAGTTTTGTGCCAACACAGTAGCAACAGTCCTTTGCAATTGCCCTGCTTGACATGAGCCCCCAGGTGTGGTCTGCCCTGTGCGTGGACACCGCTAGCTAGCTGGCATGAAAGGTGTCGAGCTGACAGGCAGACAGACATATCTCCACTGTAGTGGCCTTTGTAGATGTGGCTGGAGCTGGAAGAAAATGCACAGAAGTGGAACTGCTTTTCCTTTTTCACAAAAAAATAAATAAAATAAGAGGTGTTTGCCTTCCTCTCCCTTTTCTGGATCTGGGAAGAGACAAAGGTAGTATAAAACCTGGATCAAAAAGATAACATTTTCAGCTCCAGTGAATTATTGCTGTCATGAATGTCATTATTTTAAGTTAATGATGCATCTGAAAGAAACTACTAAGTGTGCACACTAATTTCTGTTAGTGCACATGAGTGCATGTTAGAAAGTAGGGAATAATCTAACCAGTCTTCCTTAAATTTAGAAGTCTTGGGTTTGGAAAACCTTTCAGCTTCTACATGCAAACTATAATGTTTATTGTACCGTACTGTATTTTGCTCCATCTTAACATAGTTTTGCAGCAGTCAGCAAAGAGTCTATTCAGAGATCTTCCCAGTTCCAAATTTTCCAAAGGAAACTCACTTTCCAGGGTCATTTTAAAAATATATTATATTCCAAGCTGTCAGAGGATATTTTTCTTTGAACTGATTTCAGTCTTTGTCCTCCGGCAGCCAACCCACTTGCAAAGAGTACTTCCAAGACTTGTTATTCACATGCAAGATGCCAGCAGCACTGCAGAACCCACTGAAGATGTGTGATATGGAATCACTTCCCCAGCAGACTGACCCTGCCTCCACAAACATGCCATTAAAGTTAACTACTTACGTCCTGCATCTAGTAATCTGCTCGCAGAGGGAACACTAATCTTGAGGGCTTTCCATTTTATTCTCTGGGAATATTTGAGCAATTCCAATTCGCAGCAACACTTCAGTGACTATGGAAAGATGCGTACATAGCTTAAGTAATTGCTCAAGAGCTAAGGCTATTTTTTTTCATTCTCCAGTCCATTCTTAGACCCCTATAAGTGATGAAAGTGTCTTGGGATTTAGAATTATACCACATGTTGCAGATTCAGCTAAAAATGCTTTAGCTGCTGGACCACGATGTCATATAAAGCACATGCCAATTCCCTGAACCACTGCTCAACCCTTAGACAGGACATTTCTTTTTCTAACCATGACAACTGACTATGGCTAGTGAGTGATTCATGAAGAGAGCAGCAAGCACTGTGTCAGGGCTGCAAGAAAAGCTAAACCTGTTCATCCCATGGATGAGTTTGTCCCCTTCTGCTATCAGCCAAGAGTGACAGATGAAACATTGTGTTAACCTGATGTAATTAAAAGATAGACCTAGGGGGAGACACTACAAGCGACAGCTGTCACAACATAGTTCAGGAACAATATTTAAGCGTCTCTTATCAGTGTTTATTCATTCATAGGTTGTACAAATAGAGAAGAGCTTGTGTACAGCTGCAAATGCATGTCTCTACTTGGGAAGACAAATAGTGCTCGCAGGTTTCTCATAGAGCTGTGCAACACCTTGTGCTGGTTGTTAATGCACCAGCTCAGTATTTGTACCCGAGACTAGCTCTAGACAGTGTTTTATATTTGCAGTGTTATGCATCACAGAAGTGGATCCCAAAGATTCCTTGCTCAGCAGTCCTTTTTCTCCATCCCAGTGATACCCAGTGGGCTTCACTCAGCAGAAATTTTCCTTTTGGGTATCTTCAGCTTAGGTATTTTCTGGCTTGACAGTGTTGCCTTTGTAGTTAAATACAATTATTACAAATGAGGAGTGTTTGGCTAGATTTTACTCTTTGTTGCAGGGATGGTCAGGAAAAACACTGCCCTTTCAATGGTAGCTTGGGTGATTACTTGGCAGCCTTCATTCTGGCTTCTTTCAATGGTAGCTTGGGTGATTACTGGCAGGATTCATTCCAGTTTCTTCAAGCTCAGTTTCTTAAGGAGAACTACAGTATTCAATCCAAATTGAAAACAAGTCTTCCACACTTCAGTCTGAGGAACAGATTCTGGTGTCTGAACCATTTCTCTGGCTCCAGTCACAGGGAATGCTTCCAGGTACCCTATACTGCCCAGTACAGGGAAGCTGTATGTGATCCTCTTGCAAGCTGCATGTAACTCAGCAACCACAGGTTTGCCGTTCCTGTGGTTGTTCTACTCTGTCAGAGAAAAGCTAAAGGTTATCCTTAGATGGATGAAGCTAAATGTCATACTGAACTATATAAATAGATTAAAAGGAATTTCTAAAACTTCTGCTCCATGAGATGCTGGTAAGGCAAAGTCTGAATTATTGCATCCAATTTTGGTAGCCCACTTCAAGGAAAAGATGTAGAGAAAGTGTGCAGCAGGTTATGATCAAAGGGAGGGGAGAGATTTAATCTGGAAAAGAGAAAGCAGAGGGGAAACTGTAAGCTTCATGTACATAAAATGATACTGCAAAGCAGGAAACTGACTCTTCCCAATGCCTGTTGCAATAGAACAGAATTAATGGCTTTGATTGCACAAGGGAGATGCAAATTTGACATAATGAAAGCTTTCTAGTGGGAAGGTTAGTTTAGCACTCAAAGACTGCCTGTGGAGAATGTGGAGTCTCCATCAGTGGTTTTTAAGAAGAGATTAGAAAATCATCTGGTCGGAGTAGTAAAGGGGAGTGGATTCAAGGAGCTCTCATAGTCTCTTCTAATCCAATATTTACAGTCTGAGAAAAGATTTTTTGGTTTGGTTTAGCAGCAACTGTCTGGTTCAGACTCCTGCTGGCAGGGATGACAATAAAGAAAAGTGATGGGTGAAACACCTCAAAAGGAATGTTTCTATATTTGCTTGCATACTACTATGATCACTGAAACTCTCCTAACTTTAGTGTGTTAATCCACCAAAACAGTGCTTTTTGCTTCAAAACCTGGAAGTGGAAGAAGGCATGGATGTTAGCCATAATGAAACTTCAACCCTAGAAGCTCCTGAGTAGTTTCCCTTTGATTTTGTTATCACAATAAGGTTTAGACACACACACATGCCTACAAGTATGATACAGGAGGAATTAATTATATGCTTTTATAGCACAAATATTTCATGTGAGCACACAGCATTTGCAGTTTTCCTCACAATGATCTCAGTTCCATAATCCTGGCTCATGCAGGTAATCCCCTTAAACCTGATGGTACAGAACCCATGAAGGAAACAGCACACCTCATCAAAACAGGAGTCAGGACTGTGAGATTGGCAAGGCCAAGGCACCAGTTCAAAGCAGTAAGCTCCTACTCTTGCATGACATCCTTGTAACTACTGGCAGCTGGGAAAAGGAAGATGCTATCTGGAATGAAAATCAGAGATTAGGCAAAAGTTATTTTCCTGCTGCCAATGAAAACACCAACACAGGAGGCCAGATTTTAAAAAAGAACATGTGTCAATATGCGGATATGCATGTGTTATCTTTTAACACTGGGTGTTTCCCGCTGCTGTATGTAATTTAAAGATCTGTTGCCATCAATAACTTATCTCTCCAGTCTTGCAATCCATTACATCTTACTGTTCTTGTTATCAAGGACAGATTCACATATTGTACATATTTTAGTAAGGGAAGTCCCTGTTGTACTTTTCCTCTAATGCTTTATTTTCTTCTGAACTTTTGACCTAACTATAAAAGGATTTTAGGTTACAATATTTAATGCATGTATCAAGACGAGGTTTCTTCTGAAACTTCCTCATCCTTTCTTTCCCACATCTGTTTCCCTAGGCTCCACATTAGATTCCAGGATTTAAATTTTTGTACATGACAGTACATGGAAACTCTTCCTCCACTGGTATAGGAGTTTTAGTGATAGTGTGATGTGTCTTCACAAAGCACGGACCAGGGGAATCTCTGGTTTATGATTCCCATTTGCCCATGCAGCACACATTTCAGCACGCATTACATGCTGAGCATGGGACCTTCTGGTCTCAAAGTATAACTCCCACTGTGGGCATTAAATGAAATTAGCAGGTGACAAGAAGTTCAAAGCAAATGAGAGATTCTTGAGGATACAATATGTTGTTAACCCCCAAAAAATCTTAGCACAAGAATACATGTAAAAGTATATGTTCAAAACTGGAAAATTCACAATGAAAAATCTATTAAGAACTCCTGACTACAAAGTTCCCACCATTGGCTTAGGGGGTACCTGAGCCACAAATCCCTGGATCTTAGAAGAGTATTTTGGGGCAGGATATTACATTCCTCTCCAGTCTTCCCCATTTGGCTGTCTCCAGCGACAGTATTAGGTGAACCTTTCTGCTGACTTGGGTCGCTCTTTGCATTTTCATACATAAATTGCCTGTAGGTGATACAGGTTTGGGTTGGAATGGACCTTAAACATCATTTTGTTGTGACCTCCCTGCCATCACTGGGGAACTGTAACTATGCAATACCCTGCACTGGGGGTTTCTGGAGCAGCAGAGACACCAGGATGCTGCACTGCAGGACACGAGGTATCTTGGCAAGGGACATTGCTCAGGAAAGGCACACAGTAGGCAAAGGCACACTCCCAGCTGCAGCCTAACATATGTCCCTAACTTATCATATAATCCAGTGTGACCATCCTGGCACACCCTAGGCCCAGAATCTGTGCCTTGTTTTCTCCTGAAAGTAATGTAGACACAAATATGTAGTGATATCACCTCTTGGGCTTGATGTTCTTTCAAAGACACTCAGAAAACCAAACAAAAAACTCTTCTTGTAGCAACTACCCTATTGCTAACCCAAAGCTGAGGCTTTCGAAATCTGTGGTCCTGAGTATTTTGCCCAGGTTCTAGAAAGGCTGTGGCTCCATCTGATACCAATCACATCTCTGAATTCAAAGTCATGCACAGATCATGCATTTGGGATAGAAAGAACCAAGAAAAGTAGGTCTCTGCTAAGGAAACGACCAAACCATTCCTTCAGCAAGCCTCACACAGTGTAACTAGACAGAGAGGTCTCTCTGGACCTGTTTAAAACACAGTGCAGAGGTTAAACAGCTTCCTACCCTGCTGGTGCTTGCTTTTTGCCATCCTGCCTTCTCCTCTCTCTTATACAATGAACGCTGTGGAACAAAAAGTGCAGCCAAAGCAAACATCAACTTAGACCAAGACTTTGAAATAGAAGACTGAAAGCAAGGGTCCCTAATTCACAAGAAAACACCTACCAGATCTTCAAAAGTACTATTGGGATGACTTTTGCCTCAGCCTATAAACAAGGAACAACCACACACCATCAAAGTCACAAGCCCAGCCTTGACATGAGGAACCTGGTCCCCATCACTGCCTCTATGCTGCATCGCTTCCTTGGGACATCAGCAGTGGAGAGTAAGCACCCACCCCATGAGAATCAGATGGCTCTTACCAGGCAATGTATATGAGCCCCAAATTATTAATGCAAGCAATGAAAGTCAGTGAGAACAGTAAATGCAACCCTGTGTGACACAAGTTGCCTTTATTACATTAGGGGAATTCATTAGTTATATTATTCTGGAGATACTGTGTCAGGTCGTGTTCAGCTTCAGAGCCCTGAGCCCTTGTCAAAATATGCTATTTGGAAAAGCCAATTTCAAACCATTTCCTAAAAAACAAACTCTTATTTGTGCATATTTGCACAAATTGACTTAAAATGAATTCCCAAGTCTATGCAGACTTCACACAATTCATCAATTTCTCATGATCAGTCTGGGGAGGTGCAAAAGAGGCTCATGATACTTTCATGTTTTCTCATTAAAAAACACCCATTGGTACATTAATAAGACAAGAGTATCTCAGCAGGACATATAGCTATGTGACATTTCAAGCCTTTTGAAGAAAATGCACAGAAAGGAAATGAACCCTAGCAGCTGGAGCCAGCAAGAAAACAAGTAAATGAGCTTCTTGTGTGGAGAACAAAGAGGTAGGGTGCCAAGAATGGATAAAGTGAAGATATGACAGAAAAGGGGAGATCATTCTGCCTCAGAACCTCATTAGTAACAACAGACTTGAAAGAATGAAAGACTTCAGAGGTCAAAGTATTCTAATGTGTCCACCTTACTTAGGCAAGGACAAAACATGCCAAAAAAGCACTATTCTCTTCTTTCCAGTGGATCGCACCCTGGAGTGAGCCTCATTCTGAAAGGGTTAAACAAACTATTTACATTTATTGAGTGCATGTATTACACTCTGTTTATTTTTGAAATTTTAGCTTCAGAATAGCCCTGCAGAGTAGGACGATGACAGAGTAAATCCTGTCTTACGATAGGACACTAGAAAGCAGTATTCCTAGATTTAGGGCTGGGGTTTTTTTTGTTGTTTTGTTTGGTTGGTTTGGGGGGCTTTTTCGCGTGTTCTTGTTTTTTTCGTTCTTGTTGTTGTGTTGGGGTTTCTTTTTTGTTTTTTTTTGTTATTTTTGCAGACATGTCTCTCTGTTTGGGCCTATCCATCTACATGTGATTATCCTTCCCTTCTTTCAAACAAACTCCATCTGAGACCACACAAACCATGCCTACACAGCTATCAGCAGTAAATCCCCTCCTTTGATGCTACTGCCATGTTGACCAGCACTTCTCCACTGGGAGCAGCTGTTAAGCCCCATCAGACTGTGGGAGTGAAAGGCATCTGCAAATACTGGCTGCAAGTCTAAACACTGACTCCCCTGCTCTAGAGCATGAGCAGCTGCTGGCAGCAAAAGCAAATGAATGCATGCTTTCCCAAAATATGTACTAGTAGTGAAAAAATGTTTTTAAAACATAGATTCAGCTGTTCAAGATTGCCTTCCCATGAACCCCACAGTTTGAGAAATATAAGTTCAGTGTGTACCTGGCCTAATGCATTCCCCATCACACTGAACCTGTTTCACCTTTATTAGAAGGGCATCTCACTCTAGCAAAGGGAATGCAGAAGCCTTTTATGTATCACTTCAATAGTTTTCACTTATTCCTGTGTGCTTGACAGCCATCCTTCCAGGTGGCCTTCATACTTTGTTAACACACTGGATTTATTAATGCCATTTTACAGTTTGCCAAACTCTCCCTCTAACCCTTCACTTTGACCAAACAATTCAACTTTTACAGTCATCTTAACATCTTATATTTTCCATCATATGCCCCCAAGCCTTTTAGATAACTTTGCATTTTTTTGGTGTATAACGTTTTAGGGGAGTTCCTATAGAACACATCATATTCTTGCATTTCTTTTTTCAATGTAGGAATAAAATGCTCTCACAGTATGCCACACAGCATAACTAAACATTTCAATTTATTGTACTGTTTTGGAAATTTTCACTGAGCAAATGGGATAGTATCTATTTTAGCTGCCTTAGAAATACTAAAGTACAACAATACAACATACATTTCCAAAACATTTTCATCCTGATCTAAAAACATCCACATTTAGTTTCTGACAGTACAGGGTATTTTTCTTGAATGACTTGGCCAAATTGCCTTCAGATCTTTAAAAAAAGTTTAAAAATGCTTCAGTTAATGTTAAAAAAGCTTCAGTACTATAATCTTATAAAACATGTCCCAATAAACAAATTTCAATTTATTGTTTTCAAATAAAGGAAATCAGAAACTGAAGTTGCTGGAACTCACCATAAAAACAAAAACAACAAAAAAAATTAAAGAAACTGCATCAGTAAATGGAAAAATACAAAACTTTTAATTAAAAGATCTGTTTTTCACCTCAAAGAAAATCCCTACACAGTTTTGGGACTTGTGACCTTTTAGGGTTGTTTGATTTTCATAAAAATCAAGCATTTTCATTTATCAAAGCTTTTCATGAGGAAAATAAGCAATTCCCTGACCAGTTCTTTGAAGCATCTTGAATTATCTATCCATATTTGTCACGTCCCAGAAAAGAATAAAAATATCCCACAGGTGGCTTCTTCCACACTGACTGTAATATTAGCAGGCAGATGCAAATAATTAAGTTATGAGCTGATATTTATTTTCAAGGTGATTAGGAATGCATGTGGTAAGTGATGGAACTATCCAGCCTTAAGGAACCATTTGACACACCCAGCCCAAAGCACAGCACTTACATCCAGAATACCCAAAGACAACTAAAAGGAAAAGGTACCATGAATGACAGGCATTCAGACATAGTATACCTATATCAAAGTTAAGCTGGAAGAAAAATAATGGCTTTTATTTTGGTATGATATTGAGAAACAAAGGATTTTTTAATACAAATTGCTTCAAGTTGAACCTTTGGTATTAAACTGTAAATAAACTTTCAGTAAGAACCCTCACAAATCCAGGATTATATTTGCAATAGCGCTGACAGTCATCAGAACAGCAGTTTACAGTACATTAGGCTGGCAGACCAGAACCACAGATAATAAAGTAAGCATATTTCCAGAAACTATAACCTGCAAAAGAATTGTTTAGGTAGTATCTAAGCCTGTTTTTCTCAGATGCACAATCAGAAAATACTATTTCCTGTGCCAACTCTTAGAGAAGTATTCACATTTTCTTTCTCATACAAAATTCTGGATTGCTGGATTGTCACCTGAAATTCTCTATAGATACCAAACATGCCATTGGTTTTGATGAGCAATCAAACTAAAAAGTTCACTGAATTATTTTCTTTCCATTAAAACAGAAGTGACTGTTGTGATAGTTTAAAGAAGATGACAGTCCATTTCTACTAAACAGGTACAATATGAGCAGTCTCCACACCTCTGGTTAATGGCAATAACCCTGAGAAGTGCTTCTGTTCCTAAGCAGAGAGACTGAATGAAGAAATTGTCTACAAGGGTGCCAGGCTGTGGAGAAACTGCTGGTTGATTGGACATTTGAACTAACACTTTCAAATTGTTTCCCTAGGAGTAAATGGCACTATTTGGATAATAAATTGGAATCCAAACCACACCTATTGTCCTTTCACTGGTCTGAGCTTTTCATAATGTCCCCCTTCAAATACTGAAAGCAGACATCACTTCCTGCAAGAAGCCACACCCCACACACATCATTCAAATACCCTTGAATTACCCTTGTGGCGATTTGAAACTGCTGCAGAAAAGGTCCAGAGCAGGGATATTATAAAGGTGGTTAAAAACAAGGAAGACAAACACTGCACAATATCACACAACCTGCTCTAGGGAGCAGCACCTCTGGGAGGAGCTCCACCGTGCTGAAGCTACAAGCTGAAATAGTAGTATGGTGCTGTCCCAGAGAGATAACACATGAAACAGCAAGAAGGAAAACAGGGCACAAAATCATATTGTTCTCAACTGTGCTGAGAGTACTGCCTCTTTCTAAACCCACTTTTCTGTAGAAATGTTTTATGGCTATTTCCCTCTCTTTGTTCTTTATTTTTTAACTGTTGACACATGGGAAGTTTGAACTATCCACTGCCAGTTTAAAGAGCCATCTAGTTTACATTTTGAGTCAGTATGTGTATCCTATGTATGCCATCAACATCTTTTCAATGCCTTGGACAGTTTAAACAAAATATGACATAGATGCTGACCAAAAAACCAAAACAGGCCACTGGGTAAGGGAAGAAGACCACCAAGACTGTGATGGCTGAGGGAAGGAGGTCAGGCAATCTCACATATTAATAGCCACCAAGGAAGGCACATGGGAAAGTAGAAAAGTTCTTAGTACTCCACACAGGGGAAAGTCTTAACTTCAATTGCAGCTCAATCACAAGAAACAAATCCAAGGAGCTCTTTTTGAAACCAGACCTCAGTTTATGATTGCTTGATTGTCAGGTGCCACTGAGGACACAAAGCAGGGGCTTCCACATAAACCCTCTTGATGGGTCTCCTGATCTCTGCTTGAAGCCTGGAGGCAACCCTGGAGACAATCTGCTAGTAGGACCAGCAGTAAGGGAGGACACTAGGTTTTGCTATTATCTCCCTTTTGTTCTCTTCCTTTTGCTTCTTCCTGTGCCATTCTCTGGGAATCTCTGGGAGGGCCCATGCCATCCAAGTACAAAGTACCATACAAAATTCCTTCTTCTCCCAGGTGTGTCATTCCACAGTTGCACTACTGCTTTCTGTAAATGCGTGTACAAGAATTTGAAGTAAACATTCATATTAATAATAAATATTAAATATCAAATATCTGGTCTGTCAGACTCCTTGCAGGCATATATTTTAGCACATAGTATTGGGTGGTACTTCACAATTCCCTGCTGTCCTATTGAGCTCACCAGTCTGTAGAGGTGGCAAATCCCTGTTAACAAGGGGATCCACCATAGAAAATTGGATGGTTCCATCAAAGCAGAGGAACAGAGGAGCAATCCACATCATCTAAATATATGAGATGAAAAATCAAAACATCAGATGTGTCTTGTCGAGGAAATTACCACAACTGTCTCCACGTAAACAAGAAGTTCTATGGGCAGCAAAGTTAATCAAACCTATTTTAGTACGTGCTAGTTTTTGTGATTGGATTTGTTGATATTTAAAGGATGGAAGAGCTGATTATACAGTCTTTTGCCATTAGGGCATTATACTGGTTTTCTCCTAAGTGTACACTCTTGTGTCTGAAATGGCATAAATTTGTAACACAGTTGTTATTTTTCTTGTGAATGCACTAATAAGGGCTCTCTCACCCCTCCACCTTGGTTTTCTCCTGAAGTGTGTAGGATTGTAACACCTCTGAGACTGCCCTCCTGGCAATCTGTCTGAATCTATTGGTCCATCTCAAAAGTTGCTCATGGAGCAGTGGTTATGATCCCAAAAACCTGGTTGACTTAGAAAAAATGGTGTAAGAAGGCTAGACAGCTGTGTCTATTTTTGCAGCTTCATTAAGATGCTCTTGTACTCCTTCACACAGCACTGAGAGAGATGTAAAAAAAAAATCCAACACCAGAAAAATTTTCAAAATACATTCTGAGAAAACATCATGACACAGCACTTGTGTTCTCAGATGAGAAAACTCTCTGTAGATTTTCCTACAGCTACGCCATTCATGGGATTTGTGGTTGTGTTTTTTGGCTGCTGTGAGATACCAAGGAGTCAGAACTGGCAAACCACCTCACAGAGTCAAAAAACAAAGCACCCACATCCACCCCCATCCCCAAACCACAAGATTTTTACAGCAGGATTGAATTGTTATTTCTCAGTTAACTGGAGGACTTGCATTTTCTGTAATTTATCTGACCTGTTCCTTGCTATCTGCAGACACCTATCTTTGATTTTACTTAAAGAATTCCTTCCCTGGCTGAAGGGACAGGAAATATTTCTACATCATCCTTTTTCTTTTTCTTCAAAAGCTTGCTAGTGCAATAAAACTTGAATCCTAAATGGTCAATATTAAATGGAGGGTCTCTATCGTACAATACAGTAAATCAATATGTACTTTGTGACACTGACCCTATACTTGTGAAAAACTCAGAAAGCATTATAGGAACTTTCTGACAGCTGTGTGTATAGGCAAGTACTTTTTGTCTACAGAGCTAGAAAGGCAAGATAAAAATGACTTTCACAGACAGTGAGAACTAGTTAATGTAAATCCTCTGTACCAAAATAGGAAAGATAACAAGTCTTTTTTGTTTCACATCCTCACCTTATAAGAAAAAGCATGGAATACTTTGACTCTCTTGATAACACTTATTGGTCTGAGGACAATCAGTCTCTATTAATGTGAGCTTACAGCCAAGCAGAGCCAGCGGTGTGTAGTGCTCTGTGGTATTGCCCTTTGAAGAACATTGGTGAAAGCCTGGGGACTGTTTAACTATGGATGCTTAAAAGAACAGGGAAGGGGGAGTTCTGAAGAGCTAATATTTTGGTTTATGAGTCCTGACAGGTCATGAGCAATACCGTTGCTTTAGCTTGTGTTTTTTAGAACAAAATTAGACCTCTCAAGGTAGTCAGGGCACGTGTCCACAAAACACACTGGAAGCAGTGGGCAGAGATGAAGAGAGAGCAGAGGCCTCACATGCTCTGTATCCAGTTGCAGTGCAAGATACCTGCCTGCAACTTAAACACTTTTGCAATACAAAGACTGTGCTGTTTCACCCTTCCAGAATTATAATCTGCACATGGACAGAACAGATAATACTAAATCAAGTCCATGCCATACTCTGTTGCAATTTTAGAAATGCATTCTCTGAGAGCTGCTCAATTCTCAGACAGGCTCAGCCTAGGAATGCACAGTGGAGATAGAAGAGCAAGACTGTCCAGCCAGGGAGAACTCATTCTTGGACTGCAGGGGGGACCACTGGGAAGTCAGAGACGCAAGTTACTTAGAAACTACAACATATGTCAGTACACTCATGAAGCTGAATGGATGAATTCCTCCTCTCCTGCATCAGAGAATGACAGAATATGCTGAGCTGGAAGGGACCCACAGGGATCATTGAGTCCAACTCTTAAGCAAACGGTCCACACGGAGATCAAACCTGAACTCTTGGCATTATTAGACAATGCTCTAACCAACTGAGTTAATCTCAGGGTCTTCATGATCACTTCAGTCTTTAAACAAGATTCAACTTTGAACTGAACAGAACACTGAACAGGACTGTATTAAAAAAAGGGCAGGAGTCTCTTTGAGACCCTCTCTGAACCCACTCATTCCAAATGTGCAAAGGGGGAAAAGTGACCTTTTTTACTGCACCACTGTCTTGTGTAATTCTGGGCAGCCTGGGGAAGCTACCTCACACACATTTGAAAATTAATGCATTTCCCTGTGTTGGGGACCTTACCAGAAACAATTTCCTCCAAATCAAACTGACTGAAAAAGCACTGGTTTTACAACCCAAACAAACAAAAACTTTGCTGTGATGAACCACCGGCAAGTTAGCCCAGAAACCACAATATTAAAATATTTATGCTACTATAGTAATTCATAAAAGTAGGAGAGATTAATCTGACAGGGAGTAAAGTGGTTAGCTAAAATTACAGCTAATAAAATCATTTCACTTACAGGTATTTTTTCTGAGTGTAACAGATGCAACTAAAGCTGCTACAATAATTGATGCTTTGGTATCTTTAGATGACCAGTTCATCCAAGGTTGGGTTCAAGCTGACCCTACCAGAACCTTTTCTATGCCCAGTGAATTTATGTGGGGTTTTCTTATGGATGGCATCTCTCCAGCACAGCAGGCATAAGTGAAGCAGATGTGGAGAGAGTGCAAGTCAAAACAAAGCAGGGGGTGGGAGGGGAGAAGGGAGGAGCGGGAGAAAAACAGTAGCCACTACAACACGCATTCCCTCTTGCAAAACTGAGCAGGATTTTTATTTTCCTGGAGCTCCCTCTTGCACCGCTGAGATGTGAGACAGGCCACTCTTATCAAATACAAACCTATTTATGGGAAGAACACCAGAGGATATATTGTCCCCTTGCACCAGTACAATCCTGTGCAAGTAACAAAGGTATCATAGAGCAGAATTTGTCCCATAGACATCCATCTCTTTTAGGATGAAAGGGGTTACTTTCCCTCACCACTGCAAGTTATGTGTGCTGAAGAAACTGCAACACTTGCTTTCAGTTTGTTATAACCTGCTTTGAAAGTAATTGGCTTCTACACTGAACAGAAATGGATTGAAAGCTACAGCTACAGAAGATTTGAAGAATGAGAAGGGTCAGAACAACTACACTTCGGAGTAGTACAGAAGTGCTGAACAACCTCTCCTGAATTAGCAGCATCAAATTCTTTCACAGTTTCCACAGCTGCACAGTTTAAGAGGTTTGGATTCGATCTCCCAGTCTGTTACAAGTAGCATAGTAGCATTCAGTGGAATTTACAGAATTCTCCACAAGGGCTAAGTAACAGTCCAGGGTATCACTCTCATGTGGCCAAGTGTTGCTGAAAAATAGTAGCAAGAACCTGGTGATCTGCCAGGTGTCCCAGGAGATCCAGTGAGGATATAGGTGATCAGCATGAGCAGAGACAAATCTAAAAAAAATAGTGCTGCCTGAGAGACAAACCACAAAGAGGGAGAAATGTTTCTGTTCCTGCCAACACACTGATCTGCAGGTTTTAAAGTTTTAAAGGAGTTTTGCACTTTCAGTAAAAGTGAACCTTGGAACTTTCTGCAGACTAGAACTGTACATCAACTACAAGTAAGTTTAGAACAGAAAACACTCATCTAGCCAGAGCAGACACCCTCACACAACAATTCCCAAGTCACTTTAATAACCTGCAGTCAAAACTAATTGTATGGAGAAGTGCACAATTGGATTTAAAGTCTAGGAAGTGATGCAAAATCCATCATGACTGCTACGACCCAGGAGCTAATTACCATCCCATTAGAAAATCTGGCACTCTATTTCTAATATGAGTTGGTCCAATTCCCCTATTACAGCTCATTAAAACTGCCATACTACAAATCTTCCTCCATGCATTAAGATTGATATGTCACCTCAAGCCACCTCAGTGGGTAAATTTGAGAGCTTACCTTTTATTCTGGGAGACATAATGAGTTTTCTACACCGCTGTTCTCTTGTCTCTTCCTTCCTAAGTGTATTAACACCAGCACAGGACAAGGAAGCTCAGTAACAGGCACACTAATGCTGTATAATGGCAGAATGTACTTCTCCATCCCCACTTTGGATTCCTTCTGCTACACTGCCAAGGACTACTCAGCCTCAGCATAAAAGTAGGAGAGTATGTGTTCAACCAATTACCCCTCAACCCCTGGCCCTTCCCTGTTATTTTTGAAGCTTTCTGTCTCAAGATGCAGCCCTCACTAGGTAAGTGGGAATCTACATCTTTGTGCGGCTGAAACATGAAGCCTTCCATTTGTCACCTGTAAATGCACCTGGTTCATAATGCAATACCTTTACCTTGTTCATGTATTTCACTCCAGCAGTTTTTATCATCTGCAAACTGCCATGCAACAGTCTTATATTTTCTTCATGCTATGGATGAAAAGTAATTCTCTAGATGAGGCATTAGTACTTTCTTAATCTCAAAAAACTGCAAGCAAGACTAGTACCTTTCCTGTATAAGAGACGGCCAGCAGCATCAGTGTTTCTATTGACACAGACATGCCACAGTTCCACTAAGATATCACACACAGTACAAAAGGCTTTTTCTCCATTCACCCTCATAGCTCATTTCAATTTATATATTTTTAAACCCAAGCCTCACAGTTGCTCATTTGACTGAGGACTGCCAAAAGTGGTATTTGGTGGCTACAACCTGCAATAAGGATACAAAATTCCTAGCCGATTTTAATTATAGAGTTTCAGTTTTGGAATTATGCTTTCTCTGGTATTTATTAGGACCACAAGATATCTAGGAAAGAGGTAAGGGGAGAAAAATTACTATCATCTTTATTATGGACTATGCTCTGAAATAGCTCTTCTATAGGTACAGCCTTTTCAAAATCACATGAGCTTGTAAAAAAGAGGAATGTTACTACTTCTGTTGTGCTTTTGTTGTGGTTGGGTTTTGTTCATTTGTTTTAACATGCATTTAGCTAATCCTTTTGGCAGAAAGTTCCACAGGAAAGTCCAAGTTGATCTGTATTTTTATGATAGGAAAATACAAACAGCTGTATAGAATTTATTGTCCATCTGCCATTATTTTAAGTGTACCTCTTTCAAACTATGTCCCATGACACATTGACACATGAAGAAGACTGGAGGAGTAGAATGAAATAGAATGATTATCCTGAAGGAAAAGTTTCACTGATTTGCAATCCCCCCAGTCTGAACATTTCAAACAGATTAATTTTCTAAAGTCTTTTTTTCTCCATATAATTATTTCCCTTAAATGCCTCTTAATTCATTCTTCTCCAGCCTCAAGGACAACCCTCTATTTTCCAGACAGTTCTAGACATTGTGTTAGCAACTCAGTCAGTCTGTTGTCAGGTTCCTCCAGAATCAGACCAATACTGATTGGTAGTTTCTGGTGACTCATTGCTTTCCAGTTTTCTTTGGCACTTCAGTATATGTTCATGTTCAACATACTCATACACTGGTGCAGCTTCAATGCAGAGCAGGAGGCAGCACAATAGTCCAGATATATCCTATACTGTATGACCCTAAGTGCCCACTGTGTCAGATGCAAGGAGAGAACAGAAGTTGGGATACAATGTTGTAGGTCCTCAGTCTGCCTAAATCTGTTCCTTCATTTTATAGGACAAAATATAGAGAAGAGAATTTCTTCCAGTTCTACATGAATAAAAAGCAGGAAATAGAAGAGGATGTTCTGCCATCCTGTCAGAACACAGAGAGCCAAACTTTCTGTTCAGTTTCACTACGGAAGCCACAATCTGCCTCTTATTTTTGGCTTTAGGAATGTTGTAAAATGCACAGGCTATTACCAGGTGTAAGAGAAGAAATTTTAAAGCTGATTCTGTGTGAAAAGAAGAACAAAGAGAAACCAAGGAAACCAACTTTTCACACACCATAATTATTCTGGGATTCCACATACATCCAGTTCACCATCATCTGTAATTGTGTAATAAATTATAACTCACGTCTTGGTTAATTTCTCGGCTCTACTTGTATTCTCTTCTCTCTCCTGCTGTTGGCTGGGAGATGTAGTGGGAGAAGCAGTTGATTGCAAGAAGCATCAAAGGAATAAGAAGTCATAGTTCAGTGGCTTCTACAAGATAATCGGTGCATCATACTTGCTAGAAACTAAGATGAGAGGATTAAAAAAACCCCAAAACCAAAACCCAAATCCATAGTTTTCAAGTGATAAGTAGTTCAGAAAAAGTTACTTTGTGAAGACAGAAAATCATTTGGAAAAACTTTCTTCCCATGGGTTTTATTGCACGTTTTGGGGTTTAGCATCTTACTGAAAATCCTCAATGATAAGAAGCCAATACTTACAATGCACAGGAAGATACATCTAAAACTTCAGGTACAAAATTAAAGATTGCACTTTTCATTAAGGAAAATATAGCAATCCAGCAAGTTTTATCAGTGCATAGGGGTAAAAGACGGTTTACACTGAGTGGCACTGAGCCTGAATACTATTCATAATCTCTAATTATTTAACTATGTGCAATATTTAGGGATTATTCTGGCAAAACAGCAAAAACCTCAGTAACATCTACAGATTCCTTTTTAATTATTCTTGATGCCCATAAAACTAAATTGAATAATGAGCATTGTTCACCACTCTGTGATCTGTTCTGGATTCTGCCCAATTTATATGTCATTGTGAATTACTGACACACTGTAGCAGTAATTTTCTCTGTATGATAAAGATAAAACACAACATGCAATTTGCTGACTCATTCTCAAAAATCAATCTTCTTAAATGCTGTTTTCTTTGGAGAAAAAAGGGACCAGGAAAGAGAATAACGTCATGATGAGGTTACTCAAGTATTAGTGACACCATTATGAAAAAAAAAAAAAGAAGGTCAAAATATACTGTCTAATGCCCACATCTGCATGAAAGTACACCTAGAGCTATGAAACTTGACTGGCTAGAGACATTGTTAAAAGGTTAAAATATTCTATATATTCAAGGCAATCATTTAGAACTTTCACTGCTGGCTCAGTCCTGACCTGCAAATCTCAGACTGTACACTGAATGTCTCAGCTGAAAAAATAAAACTCTTCACTAGAAAATTTACTTTCCTAATACTGATCTGGATAACCAAACAAAGTTTAAAGCACTTGTTATCCCAAGAGGAATAAGGAACTGAATTTAATGAGTCTTCAGTGAGGAAAGACAAATGGAAGAGTGACCTATGGACCTTGTGTGTAGTTTGTTCATTGTTTTGAGGATTGGTGCGTACATTGTTAGCACTGGGAAGTGGGGTAGATCTAAAAAGATCCAAGATGATGTATAGAGTGGAGAGCAGTGACACTGTTTCCATTTTATTTCACTTGATTGTAGGATATGAGTATCTGTGTTCTTTCCTTTAAACATTCCTTTTCCACTTCAAGCAAAACCCTGCAGCATTCTAAACTGTAACACTCCTATGCAGATAATTATATTCAGCATATTTGGAAATTTTTTCCTACTAACAAGGTAATCCTCATGAAATCAAATTGTTCTTATGGATTCCACAAGCCACCTAGTCACAAAAAATTCAGACTTATTAAGGGGAACAGAAACCTTGCAATCTACCAACATTTCCATCATGCCAAAGCAGCTTGAGCCACACAGTGCAAACAAGAGTTAAATTAATTTAGGAATTTACTTAGACTAGTAAGAATATTGTTTAAACTGTAAACAGACATCTGTTTTGATACTGACAACCATTCATTAAGCCCTGGTGTTTGCCAATATAGTGCAGCAGATGTTATTTTCTTCTTGTATATTTTCATAAGATGCGGTCATTGTTTAAGCTACATTCTAACAAGGACTCAGAATTAAATGGAACTAGTTAAATTAAAAATGGAATGTTATTCTCCAATGTGAATTAATTACAATGACACATTGAAGTGAGAAGAAATAATTCATGTTCTGCAAATAGATGCAAAATGGTTGCAATGTTAACATTTGGTTGATCTTTATGCACAAGTGGAAATAAGAGTATACTGGAAATGGTTGTCATTGTGACTCTCAGCACTCTTTTATAACATAGATGTGTGTACAAATAATGTATATTTCACAGAAGCACATATATATGTGCACATATAAATACAGTCAGGTATTTAAGTTTTGGATTTTTGTCCAAGCGAACATATTAAGTGGGAAAGGAAAAAAATAATTTGAAGAGGACATTTTTGTCTTTTCTGTCTCTCTAAACTGAAATGCAGCCCAGTGTGTTAAAGAAACCCTCCACATTCAGATGGTTTACTTCCAATTTCTGTTCTGATACAACAAATGGTGAGATGTAATGAAGAAATTTATCCTTATGCTATTTCATTGTAACAGCACAGGATAGTAAACTTATGTAGTATCTCCCTAAATTTGACTTGTTCATATTATAAAAATCCAAAGTGTTGGATGCTCATTTGGACTGAATTTTATACTTCTGGAGGTCCATCTATCACTAGCTTAAAGACTGCAGGAACAAAAACACTATTTACTTTATATTCGGTTTTTCTTATCTTTCTTTTTCTCCCCCAAATTTGCTACTTGTGAAAGGTCCAAAATTACTGTAACTGGAGACTAGACTGGATAAAAAGACATTCTCATTATCAACAGAAAAACTGGCCTACCTTGTCTTCTCTCCAAAACTTAAGTCTGAAACATAAAACCAGCTGCCAGATTCTGACTACTAACATGCTTTCATCATTATGCATTTAATAGAAACTTTAGTTTGAAACTTCTTGTTCAACATTCAGTGAACACAAAATACATTAAGAATTCTACAGCTAAGGACAAGACAAAGATTGTAGGTCAATGTAACTTATTTTATTAGACCAACAGGTAGAGCTTTTTGAAAAACTCAAGCTTTTGGACACGCAATCCCTTCTTGGGGTATAAAATACATAATAGAAAGAAGCCTACTTAAGAACTACATAATAACAGAGAAACCTGAGAACTGTGACAATTACAACAAAACATCAGAAGACCATCGAAGACACTAAATTGAGCTATTTGAAATTGAGACTACACAAGATAAAGGCAGCAGCCAAGCTAAATATGACATCTCTTTCCTAAGAGACCATAGAGACAGTGCTATTAGCCCTACAGTAAAAAGCATGTGGCAAAAAGCTACTTCATGTCCCAGGCTGTGCAACTATGCTATTCTGTTAGTATCTGTAAAACTGTAGTAGAAACCTTCTACCTGCTCCACCAGAGCAGGCTCACCCCAGCTACACTAATATGTGTAAATCAGACCTAGAACTTCAAAGGAAAGCACTGTAAAGTACAAAGGATTGTATAATGAATAGCACTTGAAAGAAAAGCACTAAGAACACACAGTGTTAAGCTCTAAATATCCACAATTATCTGACCACCAGGTTTTGCCTCCAGCTAGAGTTCTGCACAAAACTTTGGAAGAAAACAGTGGAAGCCGATTTCATGGATGACATAGCAGGGATGGACCTGAAGACCATTTCATTTATTGAGATTAGTGGGTCCTCCTAAAACTACAAGATCTGAGTCAGTACAGGTGAGAAGGGGAGAGAGCACACTTCTGGTCTGAAGAGCCCTTCCTCTTCCAAGGCCAGCAACCATATCAGCCTGTTTGGAGCACACGGGGGCTCAGACTTGCAAGCACAGGGACAGCAAGCCTGCTGTCTCTCATGCTGATGGGATGGAACTGCAATCACCCAGAGTTTCCAGTCCTTGAGGCAAGCAGCTAGAGTCTAAAGTAAAGCCTGATTCCAGTTTCCAGGAAGGAGTGAGTTTCCTGCAGTTTTATGTACAAGGCAGGAAGGAACAAAACCAACAAAAAATCCCAAGAATAAAAATTTAAAAACCGCAGAAGAGGGCAATAGGAGCCAAGAGACAACATAGCAAGTTAGTAGGAGGACAGCATGCAGAATATATATGTATGTGTGTGTCAGTGCCTATGCAGTACTAGCCCTTCCCATGAGGCTTACATACATGCCAGAACTTGGCTTACTGTTGATCATGATAATTTGAGACACCAGTGGCTGGTATTCTCAGGAGGTGTTTAGTATCACTGTTAACTAGACATGATGCCTAAATGTCATTCCATCCCTTGAGAAATGATATGCCAAACTTAAAAAGTGAATTACTTTAAATAGTGGTATATTCATCGTATGCAGCTTTGATACAGGCTTTATAACCGCTAATAGCACCTACTGGAAAAGGCACTGAAACCAGTTTGTGCTGAAAAATAGTTAGTTGTGGGAGCCTGGATTTTGTTTATTCTCTTTAAATAACACCCCAAAAATATTACGATTAAAGAAGAGCAGGGAAAGCCCTGAAGAACTAGCAGTATCAGCAAGGAAAGGGTGTTAGAAGTATATTTAAGACCCTCCAAGCTGCTTTCAGATTTTTATAACAGTCACGATAACGATCTTACAGTTATGGAGCATCTTTCATCCAGAAGGATTCATTTATGGGCTGTGTGTATAATATGGGAATAACTGTCCTCCCTGCTGCCAACTTATGCAATGAAATGCTGTTTACACCTCTGCAGGAAAATGTTGTGCTATGCAAATTGCTACATCACAACCAAAATGGATTAGGACAGGGAATGCCAAGGGCTACAACAACCAAATACAAAACATAGTGGGAAATTTGAAAAATCAGAACATAAATAATCAAAATCAAGTTCTGGTCAGGATGCGGAGATTAACTTCCAAAATGTATCATGGTATCAATCATCAAACTTTTGCTTTTAAATCCCCACTGGACCTTTTGGTTTTCATGTAGTTTCTCTCAATGTAAATTAATACAGGCTGCTCTCTAAAACATTAGCAACCAGTCAGCCAGGCCTGACAGGGCCGTTTCAAAAATATTACGTAAATTAGTGTTTTAATTGTATTCAATGTAAAACAAAAAGGATTTCAAATCAAAATAACATGAGCAAAAAGCATTTCTAGAATAACATTTATATTTTAAATGCGTTAAGATAGTTCTCACTAGGTTCAACTACTCTCTTTAATGCAACGTGTTTCTGACTTGGCCCCATAAAGGTGGAAAAGAACAGGACTGCCCAAAGAGATAACAGAAGCAAACTCAGAACTCTGCAACAGAGGAAAGATAATACAAAAATGATATTGACTGCAACATTGTAATTAAGTCTGGGGTAAATATTCACTTGGCAAGGTGCAGTGAGACTTTGTGGGAATGAATATGGGCTGAGGCCAGGGCCCTCTTAGTACATAAAGCCAATACTGAACTCCTCACTTTGCCACATGGCAACCAACTTCGTGGGAGAATAAGGAGGAGGCAAAAAGCCCAAATCCAGTCTGAGCTACTTTTGCTCAGTTTCCAACAGAGGGAAGTGTTCTATTTTCATACAACAAGAGGGAGGCAAAGCCACAACAAAGCTTTTCTGGACTTGGGTCCAAGCAATCCAGGGCTATATCCTTCCAACCAACCAACCAACCTGTTTAAAAAGGCCCTGCTCTCAGGTCAGGGACTCAGGACAAGAGCACAGAAAGAATAGTTCTTGCTATTCTTTCAGCACAACGCTAGTCTACAGCACAAATAAATAATATAACCATTGATGTTTTCATTTAAGAGTGTTAGTCAAGCAACTTCTGACTGATGGAAAAGAAAGCATCTTAATGAGCCTTAACTGCTTCCCCCACCTCCATATTTTCTTCCTTTCATGGTCTCCTCAGTTAAGAAAGTACTTTTGTCACATAACCTCCCATAAACTTAAAAAGTCAGAGCAGTCAGCTCTCCTTTTGACACCAAATTGCTCAGGTGATCTTTAGATATTACTTTTTAAAATGTACTTTCCAACAATTAACTCTAGGTTAACACAGATTTTCCTCTCCAGGGAATAGGAATACTATTAATGGGGAAAAGTTTCCTAGTGCAAAAGTATTTTCAAATTAAATTGGAAGTAAGGAGTCTTCCACCACCCATAGGAACAGGCCATGACATTGCTGGTCCGTGGACAACTAACAGTGGCAGGGCTGAATACAAACCTAAGTGCGTTCAGAATGATGGCCAACCTCTGGCACAAAGTTATGAGGCAAAGATCCTTTCTTTTTTACATTTTAAAATATTAAATGTATTGCCTTGCTAAATCTACCCACTTGGAGTTGATCCACTTGCTTCACTCATGAAGGATTTTCACTTGAAAACTCGTAAACTACAAATGGACTCCAAGTATCAGTCACGCAAACAAAGCGCATATTACGAACAAGTAAATAACAAGCTTTTCTTCTGGGAAGAAAACAAATCCTCAGTTCCTGGCAAGGAGGCAAACCACTGTTTCCAGCAACCAAGACTTCAGAACAACGATCTGAGCTGATGAATCAGAATTCATAATGACAGAAACAGAATTATACACAGCTCTCTACAAGGGTTTATAGGGGAAATTAAACCTAACTACATTACCAGTAACATGACAAATGCAGCTAGGCTAGAAAACACATGATAAAAAAAATGGTAACTAAAGCAAATGGTAACCATGAAGATGGTTTTATCATTTAAAAAATGAATTTCATCCATCTGATTGCTCAAATTACATTTTTCTCCCAGTAATATTGCGCTGAATTGGCTATTCAGCAATGTCAATACCATTAACTGCCAATGCTGAAATAGGGTTTTGTTTCCCACATCAGGCAATAAATGATTGACAGCCATGCCAGAGTTTGTATAGATTTAGGTACAGGAGAGACTGTTTGTTTATTCTCTGCGACTTTCCTCATTGTGGCAGGGCAAAACCACAGGTGGCACTACGAGGAATTTATTTACCAGGCAGAATTTCTTTCCTTTGTTTCTTCTCTTGGTAGAAAAAGAAGGAATAGAAAAGTAACTACCACTGACTGAATTTCTAGAGAAAATATGTTTGTTCTTATAACAAGAGCAGGGGTATGGGATGTCCCTTTAACAACTAGGGTGAGGAAGAAGACGTAACAAGAGAAAGGTACAGGCATTTCTTTAATACTGTCACAAATATGAGTACACATAGTATCAGATTAGTAGAACAGCATTCTGATTCTAAAACAGACAAAGACATAACAAGATTCACTGATTGGAAACCAAAACTAGAAAAATCTGACCAGAAAGAGAAATGCAAGTTTTAAATTAAGATAATAAACTACTGGAATATTTTATTGAAATGCATTGGCAGATTCCTCAGCATCCCACTGGGATAGCTTTCTGTAAAAGAAACCCTCAAATGACAACAATGCATTAGCCTTCACGCAGAATAAGTGGATACTATAACCTGCCATTTGATATAACACAGATGTGAGTAGATGTACATAATGTTCTCTGCTGACCCTGAATGATCAAAAGCTTTAACCTAAACTGAATATACAAAAGAACAAGAAAATTATTTATGGTGGTATTTTGTGCAGCTCTCCAACAGCTTCATTTATGCAGATTAGTATCTTACTGGATAATAAAATCTAACTGAAATAATTTCAAGGCATCACTAGTGTGAGTATGGCTCGAAAAAGAGGGAACTTCCTGTTTTATGAAAATTAGATTTTGTAGTTATGCTGTCTCTCCATTTCTTCAGGCTTAATAACTTTTGAAAGTAATAACTAATTTAAAAGACAAATTGGACACTAAGTGTCTGAGAAATTAAATTCTTCAAGCTTATGGATGAGGCATATAATTTGCTTTTCTTCATTGCCTGCAAGAATCAACCTACTGACACAACCATGTGTGGAGACTTACTACATGAAGGTGGTGTCTGGTCCTGACAAGAAGCCAGTCATATTTCACAGATCTACTAGATTTTGTTAGAGCATGTGGAAATAGATTATGCAAATGATAAAGTTCATTTGGATTTCCAACAGGCTTTCGAAAGGTCACTCACCTAAGGTCTTTGAAGAGCCAAACTACCATGAAATAAGTTCATCACCAGATGACCATCTGCATCTACACTAGTGGCTATTTTATTCAACTTCAGTGCAAATTATATAGAGAAGAGGGGACAGTAAAGTGACATGTCATGCTGCTGATGCTAAGTTATTCAATATAGAAGAAAAGCTGAATGGCAAAAATTACAGAACCATAGAATCACAGAATAATTAATGTTGAAAAGACCTTTTTGATCATCTAGTTCAACTGGCAATCTGGTGCTACCACCATGTTCACCATTAAGCCATGTCTTCAAGTCATGTTTTTTGAACACTTCCAGGGATGTTGACTCCACCTGGCAGCCCGTTTCAATTCCTGACAACCCTTTCCTTGAAGAAATTCTTCTTGATGTTCAACCTGAACTACTACCTAATGCGCTTGTTGTAGTATAGCAGCTTGTGCCAAACACTCTGCCAACTGTCACTCAAAGTAGTGCAGAAATTCACTCATGTTCTTGCCTATTTAAACCAACAATCACAAGAATGACATTTGCTGGACAAAACTGTTACACTTTAAAAAACAGCAATTGGAAACTTTAGCAACATGATCAAATGTATTGTCTGTTGCAATTAAGTTTGTTCTTAATTACAGATTATTCCATTGACATCTGACATACAGCAGAATTCAGCTCCAATTTTAAATGTTCAGGTCAGGATCTCTGTCACAGTAACATTAACAGTAAATTTGTTTTTATCATCCCCTTTTTTCAAAGTGAATGCATCTTGCTATTTCTACTAAAAATATAAGAATACTATAGAAAATGTCATGCTGTTTCAGGGACACTATTTTCTTTTTCAAGGAGTATGAGGTGGACAACTGAAAGAGCAAACAAGCAACTATTTCATAGAGAATGGAAACAATGACACCTGGTTTCCTATGGATTTGTAGAGTGGGTTAAGCTCTATGTGACTTCTGCCTAATAAGAATTCTGTTTATGCTCCATAATTCCTCACAGATCCTTAAAAGGGTCTTCCTCTTACATCCAGACATGTACATTTAAAAGAAGGTATAGAAACTTACATAATGAAAGTCATTATGTTTTTCCTCTCTGGCTGCAATTGCCCAGAAGGTTCAACATGCTGCACTGGTAGAGACAGAGGACTACATTCTTTCAAGGTTGGTTGCTGTCCATTCACAAGAGTAAATTCAGTTTTACAAATATACCTCACATAGAGGGTATTTATAACATTTGATTTTTATGGCTATTTTCAGGAAATACTTTCAGGCATTTCTTCTGTTTTGGGGAACAGAGGCATTGGTGGAACACAAAAGATTTCTACTGCATGACCCACACAAAAAAGTTTTATAGGTAAATCTGTCATAGAGAGTACCAAAGTTTTTATCTAGAGGAAGCCCTGCATGTAGCTAATGGCTTATCTCTCTGGGAAGTTTAAGATTAAAGACTGGCAGGCTGTAGATGCTCAATGTTTTCTCAGACCCCTGCTGATGCCATGATTACTCCACAAAACAAAAGGCAACTCAGAAACACCATCACTAATATCATCAGATGGCCAGTGGCATACAGCTAGACCCACTATCTATAAGCCTGAACATTCTCTGCAGGTGAGAACAAGGACAAGATAAGGAACTCTCTAAAATGAAACCTTATTTTTAAAAAAATGTACTTTCCTATCCTGACATAAGCAAAATGCTGTACAAACTTGAGGTACTGTGAATCAAAAAGACAGGTTCTATTGAAGAGAAAGAAAAGTGTTTCAACTTAACTCTCTTTCATCAGGGGAAAAATCTTCAAAACCTAATACCAAATAAATGAAGGACTAAAACTATAACAAGGTACTGTGTCTTCCTTGAGGCAGAGTGCTGAAATGTAAACTCCTGCCTACTGAGGCAGGTCAGAGACGGTAGATTACACTCTCACTTCTTCCAGCTTCTACTCTAGGGAATATCATAAATATCATAAATGACCTCTTTTCTTAGTCACTGGTCTGGAAACTTGCAGTTAATTAATTTTACCCCATTCACCACAAAATGTCTAGGACTCTATCCAAGTTTTTTTTTTTGTGAACATCCAGCAATAATTGCAAACTTCATCAGGCTTAGCTAACAGTTTGTAACAATGATTGGCAACTCCTCCTGAAGTCTCCACAGTCACCCTGAATCACAGCCTGCCCCTGGGGGGTGGTCTTTTTGTAAATACTTCTTTCATGGTCTTGTCCAATCATACAATTCAATTGAACATGAGTTGAATTTTACTTACCCTCACCTAGCAAAACCAGAGTCTAGACAGTTGGTCAGGAAAATATTTTGAGCTGGGAACCTATCAAGGATAAATAACTACTAATTAACCTACTCATACTGGCAGAGGAAAAGTCAGTTTTTTCTCTCCTCATCCTGGAAGGAGTAAAACCTACTTACCTATTTTCTTTTAGAGTTATCTACACTGCTAGCGTATGTGCTACTTCTACTTATTTCAGCTAACCATCTCCAGCCAAGAAGGCAAAAATCCCGAGATTGGGAAAGCACACAGGCTGACTTCAAAGACTACTGGTCACAGCATACAGCTACAGAGAAGACAATTTTCACCCTGCAGCTCATGCTTCTTGAACAACGTGCATCTTCTATGAAGTTTCTGGATGTGCTGGTTTAAAGATAAACCAGCAGGAGAAATGAACCTGACTCAAGAGAGATTACAAGTCAGAGCTACATTTTTCTTAAAAATATTAAAATAAGTACAGTGATATAGACAAAAAAAATGGGTTTAACCCACAAAAACAGACGCATAACCCAGCACCCTGGGGCACGAACAGAATGGTGTTCATTAGCCCCTGTGCTGAGCCCCACACAGTCCCCCTGAGCACAAAGTAAAAGGAAAGGAAAACCTGTTGGGGAGGATGATGGTCACAGTTGTGTTGAGAGTGGCAGTCAGAGTCCTGTTGAGGTTCNGAGTGGCAGTCAGTCCTGTTGAGGTTCTCGTCCTCTGGATCCAACAAGTGGTACCAGAAATCCCAAAACCTGAAGATTATATATGCTCAGATTCAGGTGGGAATGTCCAGTACCTCCCCCAGGACAAGGAGTTTCAGAAGGGTGATTTAACCCTGTACGTCATGGGATATTTTTTGAATCTTTGATGGCCCATTAGCAGACGTGACCTCTCAGGTTGGGTGTGAAGATGCCAATACCTCCCCAGAGGAGAGTTATCACAGCTGAGTCATTGGTGTGAAGACAGAAACACTCCCCTATCTCACAGGGTTCCTTAACACCCAGCTTGTAGCCCAAGGGGTCAGGTGTGCTCTGGGCAGCTGCTGCAAATGATCCATTATTAACAGTTCATCAGAAATGACACAAAGGGTGTAGAATACACAGTTTTGGTTACACCCACATAGCGATAAACTGGTCACAGCTGCTGTAACTGGGACACTGGATTCTAGAATGAATATATATATATATAAAGTAAATATTTGACAGAATATACATAAAAATTCCAATTCATTTAGCAAACACAAGACCCTTTTAACAGCAAAACTTTACAAAAGTACAACTGGAATAACTACTTCCTGGTTTTGGTGCTTTTAAATTGCTTCAACCTAGACAGAGCATCCAGAAGGAGAAAACCTTTCATGGTAGAAATTACTACTGAAATCAAAGTGAAATGCTAACTAATTTAAGCCCTGGTGCTGCAACTACTTCACTCAGACATTTGTTTGCAAGATGAAGGTCTCAGCCGCGCAGTGAAATAACTCTGAGAGTCCTTATCTGAAAACAGGATGAAATAGTTCCTAGAATATGGTACCAGAAACAAGGGTTCTGTCAAACAGTAGTGATAGTCTTAAAACTCTCCATACGCACTTCTGAAAACAAAAGGTTGTTTTGTAAAACCTCATAAAACTTCATGTCAAACAAAACAACATTGTCCGGGTCTCTTTATGTGGCCTGCCTGGGCGACCAGCCAATAGACTGAAATAGTTTAATATTATACAGAAAACCTACCTGTGAAATCAATCAGAGTAAGCTCTGCACGAGAAGTTCAGGGCAAGGGTGAATTAGCCAGTTACAAAGTGTTGTCCTTGTGTTAGTAGTCTATTAAATATGCAGTTCTTCTCTGTGGTTCTTTCTTTAGATTAAAGATGCCTGACAAACACTGCAGGAAGCCGTAAGTTAACATCACAATTTCATTGATTCTAAAAAAAACCCACAAAACAAAATACTGGAATGTAAACTATGAAAATACAGTTTTCATTTTGGATGACAAGGGAAGCTATCTTTATTATCTCTTGACCTTACAACCCCACAAGAGTTGTCCTGTTTTTTTAATTAAGTATTTAAGTGTGAAACATGTCCAACACTACTCATACAAAATGAGCAATAAATGTCATTATGTTTAAGACAAATTAACTAAATTGGATCATTGCTGAAAGCAGAGAAGAGGCAAACAAGAATTTGGAGTTACAATCTCCCCTCTGAAATGACCTCTGGTCACATCCAGTGAAGCAGTTAGGCCAAAGAAAGGTACATATATTCTAAACTATGGTAAGAAAAATCCCTGGTCTGCTCAGAAGAGACACTTGAGTTTTTCTTTTGATGACTCCCCAAATTTTATGTAAAACAGTAATGTACTGATTATTAATTATTATTAATTATTAATAATAATTATAATTATTAATTAATTATTAATATATCCAGTGAACTGATTATATGTAATATATCCAGTGACTGTGCAATGCTAATGAGGGCAGAAACTTGGTCTTCCTCCTCTACATTAACATCTTAACTGTGTTTTGTTTGGCCCAATCATCTTGAATACATGGCTGTATGGTGTCTCAGCCTTAATAGGAAAACCCTATGAATCTGGTTATAAGGATATTCTCCTGGTAAATGGACAACATGGATTTCAACTCTCTTGAGGCCACAGTTGAAAAGGATGCATGTTTCCCACTACCTGGCTAAATGCTAGTCTAACTACATAAAGCAGAAATACTTCACCTACAATTATAGAGCAGCTGTAAAAGGTTCTGATTTATAAATCACAGCTAAAGAGAAATATTCCTCTACCACTCTGAAACATTGCACCTGATTTAGGAGTAAGCATCCTAAGTAAGTAAGTTTCCTACCTGCAAGTTTCCTTTCCCTCCACACTGTCTTGGGATCCTAGGCATCAGCTTTGGTTCTGCATGCTACCCAAGGGACCAAATGTGTAATTTATTAACATCTCTCTGTTGCAATTTCTCCTTCTGAGGGTGGTGATGATAATTGCTACCTCACAAGAGCACTGACCCTCTACTAGAATGTAACTGGAGTGTACAAAAGACTTTTGCTTTCCTTAGAAGCCAAAAATATAAGTGGTACAAAGTACTTTTATTATTTAGTGAAATAGCTGATTGCATCTTTCACATTTTAGATCTGCACAGATCCCAGCTGACTTGAAAGTACTGTATATTTAAAGATGCAGAATCAGTAAATAGAGTTGCTCTTCATCCTTTTAAAAATATAAAACAATACAAGGAAGATTGGCCATATGTGATGTAGACATGAAAAATATTTTGTTCAATTTATGGAAATACCTGTCTGTTACGTGCAGCCTACCTGCTGATCTGCACATGTCGTTTGACAGTCAAGGATACTCATTATCTTTGTGAAAATGATGAATAACCTTTAACTCCTAGGAAACTACTGAAAATGAAAGTCAGACAGAGATGTGCTGAACCTGAAGAGACCCATTCTGGCTGAAGCAAGCAGAAAATGGGATGTATTCTTTTCACAGCCCAGTGTTTTTGTGTAAACATTTTGTTGCTTATGGCCAGGCAGGAATCAGCATACCTTGGTGGTATGTCATCACTTTACCCAGACAGAAGCCTGTGTACCACAGTCCTCTACACAAAAATCTTCCTCCCTGCTCTCTTACCACTCCCCATGCCCAAGTCTAACCAAATACGGTGGCCACATGCATACAGCATTTTGGGATGTAGATGTCTATCAGTGTCTTAGTTACACCTGTCAGACCTTTTCATTTGCAACCCACTTTGCTCAGCTTTGTAACAACGCCCAATTGTATATTAACCCTCCACTGTTACATTTGCTGTGTGCACTGAGGTATCAGACAAACCATTCCTCCTTTAAGTGACGGGTTTGCTGCACCCTGGAGCGTGTTGCTTACCTGTATCAGGTAAAAAGCTCTAAGGAGAGTTCATTATTTTAACTCTGCTCCTGTGAGACCCCACCTGCAGTACTGCATACAGTTCTGGTGCCCCCAGCATAAGAAGGACATGGAATTGTTGGAGTGGGTCCAGAGGAAGGTCACAAAGTTGGTGAGAGGACTGAAGCACCTCAACTACAACAACAGGCTGAGAAAGTTGGGACTGTTCAGCCTGAAGAGCCGGCTGTGTGGAGACTCCATAGCAACCTTCCAGTATCTGAAGGGGCCTACAGGGAAGGCAGAGAGGGACTTGATCTGGAGCGGCAGTGACAGGACAAGGGGGAATGGGTAAAAATTGAAAGAGGGGAGATTTAGGTTAGACATGTGAGAAATGCTCACACTTACCAATGAAATTCAGAAGGGGACAAAGTCATCGAAGCAAAACTAAACTTTGTATTAGACAGTTCGGCCAAACCAGGTGTGTCTTTCTGGCCCAAGAGACAGACCCCCAACAAGAAGAGACAGAGGTTTTTACACCCTATCCTGGCCGGAGGTTCCCTGCTTCTGTTCTTACAATCTGGCCTGATCCACCTACCTGCCCAAGACCCCCACCCCCCCAAAAAAGGCACAAAGAACAGGTTTGAACTGCTGTTAGAAACTGAACTAACCCCCTTCTGCCTCTGTGCAATTCCTTTGGCTTCAGCAAAACACTATTTCCAACAGACATTATGGAGACATTCTTTACTGTGAGGGTGGTCAGATAGTGCCACAGAGCTGACCATCCCTGGCGGCATTCAAGGCCCGGCTGGACATAAAGTGTCCCAGCCCACGGCTGCGGTGCTGGGACGAGATTACCTTTAAGGCCCAATAACACTCCATGACTCTATTTAAACACCCTCAGAAACGTAACAGGTGAGGCTGACGAGATAAAGGAAACTACTCAGGTCTCCAGCCTCACCCCAAGTTCCGTCCCTATTCTGGTCCCACCACGCCGCAGCAGCGCGGCCCTTGGCCCGGCCCCCTCACGCCGGGCTCGGCCCATCGCCGCCCAGCACCACCCCGCCACCCTCGGGGGGCACCGCCTGCACGGTGCTAGGTGTGGGGTTGGCATTTGGGGTCTGGGGTTTGCGGTAATCCCCGCCCGGGCGGCGGGGCCGGGGCTGTGGGCGGGCCGGGGGCGGTGCAGTGCCGTGCCGGGGACGGGGGGGAAGGCGGAGCGCGGCCCTGCCATGTCCAAACACGTGTTTCTGACGGGACCCCCAGGTAAGGGGGGCGGGAGGAGCCCGGGCAGCGGGGCTGGGGAGGCGGTGCTGCCTCAGGGGCTGCCCTGGGGCCCGGCACGGCCTGGCCTGGCCTGGTTTGGCCTCGGTACCAGCGGGGCCTTGGGGCGGTCGTAGCCGGGGAAGGCCCTCAGCACCGGGCCGAGCCTCCCCCGACAGCCGGGCTCGGCCGCGGCCCGGAGGCACCCCCGGTCGCGCTGGTCAGTTTGTTCCTAATGAAAGGGCGCTCTCTGCCTCCGTCCAGCCCACTGTGCCCTGTACTCCTGCAGACCCCACTGGTTTGCCCCTGGCTCCAGCCATTCCCCTTTCCAGTGCTGGGGGAAAAAAATACAACCAAGTCCCGGATAACTAACCCTGCTCCCGTATAAGCTGCATCCATTAGTAATTTCTGAGACGTCGTCTCTTCTGTGACTTAATTGTAGTGATTTAACACTTCCAGCCTAAGCGATGTGCAGGTAGAGGTAGTAATTGGTGTCCCAGATGGGCAGGCCTCGATTGAAGCAGTGGAGTAGTTTATCATGGTAGGGGAATCAGATTATTGTGGAGGCGGAGTGGGATACAGTATGAGGACCAAACTACATAGCTGATAAAGAAATTAACCAGTTACTATTATTGTAAAACTTTCTTTCGTGGTGTGGGAGTAAAGCAGTGGGCCTAGTTCTCTTTTTTGTGAACCTCTTGCAGGTGCCTGTCCTGACTGGAATTAATATAAAATTATGGTGTTAGGCTGAGATAGGAGTATATTCCACCCCCTTCATTCTGTCTTTCCATCCACTTGAATAAAAGCAGCCCTTCAGGAGACTCAGAGGTTAGGCCTGCTTAGGCCTTGTCTCTCTTCATTTATCTGTAATTGAATGTACTGTTTGATTAGCTAAATGTATAACTTCAAACTTTCTTAAACTTAGTTTGAATCGTTCTAGCTTTCTTTGTCAATTTACTGAATGATGGTAACCAAATTAGAGATAGCAAATCCACTTACCCAAATTAGTATAAATTCGCTTACAGAGACAAGGCCTTGGAAAGATGTTAGATACTGAGGGTGCCACATTTGTCATTTTATTGTTGTTCAACTGCCAGAAAGCCCTTCAGTTTTGAAAAGCTTGCTTAAGAGTTTGACTACATGCCCTTGAAGCAACAGTATATTTTGTCATTGGTATTGACTGTTAGGAAAATAGTTCTTAAAGCTGCTTAAAATCTAAAGGAAAGTTTGGTGTGTGCACATTGAAATTATTTCTGTTGGCATCTTTAGTCATTTCACATTTGGTCTATGTTCCTTATCTCCAGGAATTTGAAGGTTTATTCCACAGGATTATTTTCTATCTTCTGATTTTTAAAAAAAAAAATTAAGTGGTAACACTAAATTTTGTGAGAGGTGATAAAGATGAGTTTAAAAGGAGATTGTCAAGGGATGTACTTGTACAATGGCAAATGAGAAAAAACAGCTCCCTTGTGGGACCTAAAAGGATGTCTGGAACATGACCAATGTTCATACTGTAAAAGGTACATTATACTGTGCACAGAGACATCAGGTAATGAGGGTTTTAAAGGCAAGTCTTAGGGTAAGAAATTGGATTATAGGGTGACAGGATAATTCATGTAAAAAGGAACTTCAGAAGGCATAAAAGAGGGTCAGCTGTGAGGCCACACCAGGTTGCTCAAGTTTTTATCCAGTCACACCTTGAAATCCTTGAAGAACATAAAGACTGCATAACCTCTCTGGGTAGCCTGTTTCAGGGTTTCATGGGCCTCACAGTAAAAATACCTCCCTGTATCTAGTCAAAATGTCTCTCAATTCAGTTACTAGAAGAAGCATTTTTCTGTTGTTGGGAATACTTTTTGCCAGGTATCTCAGGGGTGTCGAGTGCTTCTGGTTTCTAGTACATCAGTGAAAGTAGTGTGTTCTTTGTGCCAGTTAGGCTTCTGGTAGTAGAAGTTAGCTTTGACCTTTTGATCTAAAAAGGGGTTAAACTTAGCTCTGTTCTTAAAAAGTAGTGAATATCAGTGGTAGAAAGGGAGATTGGTCACTCAGTCTTCAGCAAGCTTGGGTATCAGTTATGTAACAGCATGGTTCTTGTGTATTTACCTGCCTTGGGGTAAGTTTTGTGGCCTGCCTGTGCACTACCTAAGCTAATAAGTTCAGTGGTCACGTGGGATATTTTTACCATTCTGTTGTGACTTCTTAAATGCTAATAAAACTTTATAGTTTCAGTGCAGAATGAACTTTAAAAGGTGCTTCTGTTCTTTCCTACCATTTGAAAAAAGTAATTTGCAAGCTTCAACAGTAATCAGTGCTCCTGCTGAACAGAATCATTACTGTGGTGTTTCAAAACTGGCCTTTAGTGCAGAAGAAGATTAACCCTATGTGCTTTTTTAAATTCTTTGTTTTTAGGGGTTGGAAAGACTACGTTGATCCAGAAAGTCACTCAAGCTCTGAAATCCTCAGGCGTTCCCATTGATGGATTTTACACGGAGGAAGTTAGAGAAGGTGGCAGGAGAACAGGATTTGATGTTGTCACTTTGTCTGGAAACAGAGGACCTTTATCTAGAGTCAGGTACTGAGTTTTTAATAACTAAGTGGCTTATTGTTTTTATGTGTCTGCTCCAGTCCATTGGCATGTTAAATGCTATTCCAGAAGGTGATTTTCAGCACACACGGCTTTCATGGTCAGGGTCATTGTTTAGTTCTTGTGTCCTGGCTGATACCTATATTGTGTATGTAGGCAGTGTCTCTATTGTGTACTGAAATATTGAAAATGTGCTAGGGAAGGGTGTTCTCTCTTACTCCCTATTTCACAGCAGATAAAGCACTGATGAGCCCTTTATTATGAGGTCAAGTCTCTTTGGATGCAATAAGTAGCTTATTGTGGGCAGGGAGAAAATTTTTGTGTTTCTACCAGCTAATTTGTGGGGGCAGAAGTGGAAAATAAAAGGGAAATCACATATAACATTGTTTTAAAGAGCCACTGACTGGCCCTCAAAACTCCTATGTGAATTTTAAGAAAAAGAGGGTTTCAGAGCCCCACTAAGAGAGGGGCCCCTGAAGTGCAGAGTAGCTCAGTCTCTCCTGATTCACTAGACTTAGATTTTCCCACTTTGTTCAAAACTTAGTCAAGGCCCAGGTGTGTCCTTAGTACCTCATTCAGATAGAGTTGATCTGACTAAATAATTTGCGTTCTGCTAATAATGGAGGTTCCCCCAGGATATTGTGGTGCAACATACGCAAACTGAGCATTTTTCCAAGATTGTTTAAGGGTTTTGCAGCCAACACTGGGATTTGGGCTACTGATGTGATGCTATCTGTGGTGTCACATTACCAAATTCAAAGGTCTGAACTGCAGACATAAATTTTGATTTCAGTGTAAATAGACGTGCTGACTTTTAGATGCCATTGTTGTTCCATACGGTCTTTAAACTTGAGCCTGCGTAGTTGTGAAAGTAGCTTATGGTATAAATATTATCTGAAAGCAAGCTAACTGCAATATGACTTAGTGCATGGTCTGCAGAGTGTATTTCCCTTCGTTTCTTAGAGGAATTAAGGGGATTTGATTTGTTTGGATAACTTCTCATAAATCCACTCTAAATGACTGCGGTGAATTCTCACTAAACTCAGTACTGAGAAGGAATTTTGTGTCTCTTTTTCAACTTCAGTTCTGATTCTTCTACTTCAAGACGTGAATATCGGGTTGGACAATATGTTGTAGACCTTGTTTCCTTTGAGCAGTTGGTTCTTCCTATGCTAAGAAATGTGAGTATTCTGTGAAAGCTGCTGAAAAATGTGTGTTTTATGATAATTGGTGAACTGGAAGGCCCTTTTTCAGCGCTAATTTTTGCTATTAATAAGTGGCCTGTTTCTTGGGCTTTACTGATTCTGATTGACTTCAGGATGAGGAAGATGGAGGTGCAAATCTGGCTTGTTCTCTTGTCATTATTGTGGTTTTGGAGAGATTGGAATATCCTCATTTTCTTGATCTGATATCATTCTGCGAGCAGGACCTCTTTGGCCTAAAGAGGCAGCTGGTAGGAAGTTTCTTCCTATGCTACTGTCTCACGTATTGGAAAGCAAACAAAATGTATGAGTGGCTTAACATGGAGAATTGTGTGGAATCAGTGGGTCCAAGAAAAGGGCTTTTTCTGCTACTCTTCTTCAGGGCCCTTTACCCCTTCTTCCTCTGATTCCCGTCTTCCTCCAGAAGAAGCATTTGTTTCTTGAATCCAGTGGGTGTTTTTAGTTTCTACTGTGTAAGTACCTGCATACTGATAATAGCAGCCTGGCTATTTGGGATTTAGCCAGCTGCGTAAGGAGTGCTCTGACTGTGACAAGACTTTCCACACAGACTTTTTCCTTTCTTCTGCTAATATTCTGTTATTGCCTTTTTCCTTCTCCTTCCTCTCCCTCCAACCTTTCCCCTCTCCCAAATTAAACAAGAACAGATCTGATTTTGGCAATAACATCACAAACAGTGTGCAGCAGCTGCTGAACTGTGCTACTAAAAAAAACCCTATTGTGATTTTTTTACATCACCAAAGCTCAAGGGTGCAAGAAAGAAGGGACTTTTTTAATGAACAAGAACAAGAAACCAAAGAGGTGCAAGGAGCAAAAATAAGATTGAGGATCTAATTCTTGATTTTTATCAAGGTACATTAAAGTCTGACAGTAGGAAAACAGAGATGTTGGGATAAGGGAGAAAGGAAATATAAATAAAATGGAATGATTTGTATCGGTTTCATTTCACTGCAACTATATTTATGATGTTAGTAAATGAAAGGATGGTTTAATAAAAAGACTTCATTAAGCCAGTGCTGTATTTGGAATCCTTTTACTATTGAATTAATATGAAGTCCACGAGAGGTCTTACTAGGAAAGTGTTAGCAGCGTTGAACTTTTCAGTTTCTTCTATAGCTTTTTGCAAGTACAAGAAGGTGAAGAGAACTGGGGCCAGCAGAATTACACATTGCATGATCCTGTGCTCATAGAAAGCACTGATTATCAGTTTTGTGGGAATTGGTCATGCATGTAAGTGGCCCAAAATGGAAGAGGAGAGTGAGGAAGATCACAGAACTGAAACGAGACAAATGAAGAATGAGCTCAGGAGAGTCATAGATATGGTCTGGTTTGATCCGAGAGCAGCATGAAATGGGCACATGTCCATTTAGTCTTGACGACACCTCTTAAGGCTTTATTCACTCCAGTTAGAATGGGGTAGATCCTCCAATGGCAGATCTCTCTGGTTCTGCAAACTTTACCAGGCAGGACTGATAAAGTTTTTTCAATTTTTTTCAAAGCTAAGTGCTCTGTTTCTCAGTGTGTGACCTAGTGACTAGTATTGGCTTTTTGGCTCACTGATCTATGAAAGGACTTTAGGTAAAACAGCTACTCAGTAGGGACTCAGCTTGAAAAGATTTTAGGATGCATGTTATACAGTTCTTTTACCTTCCCAGAAGCAAGTACTTTATCTCCACAAAGGATAGTGTTTTGATTTTTTTTTTTTAATGTTCTGTATAATATGGCTTGTTTTGGTACGTATTTATGGATCTGTAGTGATGTTTTGAATTGAGTTGATTTCCACATCACTTCTGTAAATAATGGAGTGTGCTTTTCAGTTACTTTTACCAAAAGAGGGTAGGCATTGCACTTCCTTTTTCTGTTGAAGAGATCCTCCACTTCATGGGCTGCCTTTTCCTCAGTAGCAGTCACCCATGTTTTTTCGTAGACTTTACAGCGGCTCGCACCAGTCTGCAGCACTGTACTGTTTGTCACAGTATTTGCTTCATGAGAAAAGCAAACAAATGACAAATGTGGTTACTTGTTAGTATGATGTCTCTCCTACGATCCAGGAAGGTGGCTAGGACCAAAGAATAAGGTATATCTAAACAAACAAATGGAAGATGACTCTTCTGATGTGAGAGAGGCTTGAAATGACTTGGTTGTTACTGAGACAGCTTTGAAGAAAACCAGTTGTTCTGAGAGAAGTGCTAGTTTTGACCCTCCTTCAACCCAGCTGAAAAAGGAGAAACTGCCTAATCTAGACTTCAGGGAAGTCTTTTTATTTAAATATTTTTTTTTTGTGTGACTGTTGGTTTATTCTAAATGCATAATTTGATGGGAAGAGAAGAGTTTTTAAAAATCAGTGGCCCTCAGAATGATTGAGAGCTGCTAGTAGGCCAAGTACAGTTCTTAATTTTCAAATAACTCATATGGGACTGTTGTGAGAATTCTGCTTTGAAGGAAATCTGGTATTATGGATATTTCCTATTATTGTAGTTTATATTTATACTGCACATATATTTTCATCCTTCCAAAAATCTCTCGTGAAATAGAAATGGTAGTTTTTTAAGTCTGTCATTTGCCAGCAGTAGCTTTGACTCTTCCACTTTCCCCAGTATTACAATTGAATTTTTTTTTGGAGGTATTTCTTTTATCAGCATAGAAATTATTTCTGTTTCTTGTTCTAAATTCTTTGTTGTTTACAGTCTCTTGATGTGCTTTTCCACAGGTAAACCATGGCGGTGATACAGAGAAAAGAATTTGTGTCATAGATGAGATTGGTAAAATGGAACTCTTCAGCCAGGCTTTTATTCAAGCTGTTCGTCAAACTCTCACTGGCTCAGGGACTGTGGTGCTTGGAACTATTCCAATACCTAAGGGAAAGCCACTGGATCTTGTTGAAGAAATAAGAAGTAGGAAAGATGTTAAAGTGTTCAATGTGAGTAGTATTTAATATCCTTAAAGAGCCTTTTGTTCTAGGTTACTGGTTTGTATTTGGGTCTGTTTAAAAATTGTTACTACCAACTGATAGCTGTGGGTAGTTTGTATGAAATAAGTTTTTTAGTTTCCATTTTATTTTTAATGGGCAGGTGTTCACATTATTAAAAAAACCCTTGATATAGCAGGCTCACACAGCTGGCTTTGCTTGTGAGGAGCTGCAGAAGTAATGATATAGTTGTTTTAAAAGGTTTTCTTGCTGTAGTATTATTGCTGCATAAGTATTCATTATTCCTAAGAGTTAAATCTTTTAAAGTAGAGTCAGATTTTTAAGTCTTTTTTTCCCAGACTGGCTTGCAGAAATATTACCAGAATCATATTCAAGAAAGAAAAAAAAAAGGAAAAAAAAGGCAGCAGTGGAGTTTGCAGAAATGATTTATAGAAGAAAGATGCTTGTAAATGCAGTATACTTTCTCTGGAGTCAGTGAACCAATTTTGGAATTCATTATGTTATTTTTACCGACATAACTTTCAGAATATTAGGGCCTTGAAGTGGATTTCTGATCAGTTACAGGGGGATGGGTCTCAAAAACTTCCCACAATAAAACATAGCCTGTTCATAGGAATACAGGCATGAGTTTTCCTTAATATCTGTAAGTATCCTGGGTGCTTCACAAACCCAAGCTAAATGCATTCCCCACTCTCATTTATGTTTCCTCTTCAGAGTTAGGTTGAAAAAACTGCAGTGTTCAGAAATGTTCCTCAGCTTTCTTGTAGTTGAGGATCCCACCATCATCTGCAGTTTCTGTTTTCAGATTAAATGCTGGTTTAATTAAGTGCTAAAGTAATTGTTGGAGCAAAGATGAGAGACTATTCCTCTCCTTATGTAAGCATTCAGCTCCTACTGTTCCTTTCAGAGGTAAAGCCCTAGGTTTTCCACTACCAAGCTAATGTGTGTTTGTTGTCAGGTTGTTGAACAGAGATGCACATGAAGATTAGCTCAGCTGGTTAGAGCACAGTACTAATAATGCCAAGGCTGTGGATTTGATTGCCATAGGGGCCATTCACTTATGAGTTGGACTGGGGAAGAGGGAATGAGGAAGTCTTGCTGAAAGTAACATTCAGTGCTTAGGCTGCAGTCACAACAGCAGAGTAGTGTGTGCATTTGGTCTTCTCAGGGGAGGAAACAGGGTGCTAGAAAACAGCATTTGGCTTTTCAAGGCAGCTTTTGAGGCTGCTGTTGTCTCTTTTTATCAGGTGATGTGAGGGCATCTCCTACTCAACCCCATGTTTTTAGCTGTGTCAGTCTGCCAACACATCCTTCTCTCAAGTACTGACAGCAGTCAGCTAAAGCCTTTCTGTGAATTTAAACCAAGTAGTGTTTCCTTTAGCAAAAAAGTCTTTACTAAAAAAATGGCCCATCCTGTTCATGTTGCTGAGATGAGAACATGCAGGTTTCTTCAATTAAACAGTTCTCTGCAAATCCGTTAGCCAAAAGCACGCATGTGAAATGTGTGATAGACTGCAGTCGTTCCCCGGTGACACACACCTACTCTGCTGAAGTCTTGTGCAGGAGAGCATCTGCCTCTTTTGCTCCAGTGACACACTATATGCTCTTTCCCAGCTGGCTAAAACATGTGCATGACCAGGGACAGAACTGGCCTGTGAAGAGTCAGAGGTGTTAGTAGCTGAAGGGAATGCTGGATCACCAGCTCACATGTTCTTTGAGGGCTGTGGCATGGGGAGAACCTGGAGTGCCCAAATGGCTCATGGTCAGTAATTCCTTCCTAACTTTCATGGTGCCTGGAAGTATGCAGAAGTAGGTGACTACCTTCCAAAGATGTGCTGGCTGCTTTATCACTTCATACAAAGATAGGCTGAAATTCAAGTGGCTCAGCAAAGTTTTTTCATCCTTCTCTTAGTGTCACAAGGACAGTGGTGATGTTTGATGCTGCAGAGACAGCTGTTTGCGGTTTTACAGTCCCTTCTGTCTTGAAAGCATGTTTTGTTGGTATAAATGGGCCCAGATGCCCTAAAAGCAGTTGAGCATTTGGTCCCAGATGTTTAATTTATTATGTTTAGGGCTCTTAACGATAGGAGCTCTGATATCTAACACATTTCTTTCCATTGCTGCTCAATTCCATTTTGCTGAGAACTAAACTTTACAGTGAAACTATAGAGACTCTTTTTGCACTGAGTCTATGCAGTTTTGCAGACATGGTGTCGTGAATAGGATCAGGTTATCCTTAGCAGCTGGCAGATCCTAATTTTTCCCATTCTCCGTCTATTAATTTTGCTTCCCTGAAACCCATTAGTGAAGTTTGGTTGCATATGCCTATTAAGAAATAAAATAGCTAAATGGATCAGAAGAAAAGGTTCCATTTGAACAGATTGTAGACGAGCACTTACCTTGACAGTACTTTTAACAGGGGAAGAAAGCTTTTGTCCACTGCGGTTGCCTGCTTGTAGTCGAGGTGGTAATTTCCTCCAAATTACCTAAATGCTTAGTATAAGCAGCATCTACAGTTATTTTTAACTCTCTCAAAACTTACCCGTCTGTTTGTACATTCAGTACAGATACTAGGAGATTTGTTCTTTCTGGGAAAGCTGCCTGCACGGAATGTCTCCAGATCTAAAGAGGAGACTTATATCTATCAAGCAGCCTTTGTAAAACAGTTGTGAAAATTTCCCACTGCTTGGCACTTTTTCTCTGCTGCTTTCACTGGATTTCTGGCATGTAGGTATGGAAAAGGGATAGATAAAATTTGTATTGTTTCTGTTGGCTGTGAGAGAGTGGGAAGAGCTATTAAATGTGCAAAAGGTCCTGTGAAAGTCAGGATATCAGTACACTTGCTGTGAGATTTAGAGTTTGGCTCCTATGTGCTGTATATTGTTTACCTTGGGGTCTCTCAATAGCCTTACTGAAGAGCATTCTTTGTTGTCTTGCTCCCTTTGTTATTGTTGAGTTTTTTGTTTATCTTAGAACAGGCTTGGAATGATTCTCAATAAAACCAGTGACATTTTCAGGCAGATCTTCCCTTACCTTATTCCCCACCCCCTCTTTTTGTTCTTTTCCTTTTTATTTTTTTTAATGTTACTTTTTCATTAGTCCCATGTTGATCTGATGTCTTGAATTCAAGTGGGGCAGGTGAGACCACTGTCCATAGGTTTTACAGTGTTGTTTTCCAGCATTTGGATAGGATGTCTGTGACTGTAAATAGTGGTAGGCTCCTAGGGCCAAATTCTTCAGGTAGGATTGTCACCTATTGAATAATAATAACAATAATAACAAGACTTTGTGCATTATTGGTTGTAATACTGGAAGGGATGCAAACTCTTGTGCTCAGATCTTAAATGCAGATACAGGGAGTGCACTGAAACCTTTCTGGTAGAGGGTTTTATGCTGTGCATAGTGTTGTGTGTCTCCTTCCTCATCAAACAGCTTTTCTCCAGCTTTATATGAACTCTTCCTTTTTTTTTTTTTTGGCTCATCTGTCTTTGTCTGATTTCTTCCTGCCCTCTGCAGGGGTCTGAACAGTGGGGAAAATTTCTTAGAGTTTTTAAAATGAGGCTTTTGCTGATGCTTCGTAATTGCTTCTTAACCCTTTACCACCCCAGTCATCTCCACAGGCTTTGTTTGAGTTAGTACTGTGCAGCACTGTGGGTCACTGGGCTCTGGATCACGACATGGTCTGTCAGGAAGGGGTAATTTATACACAGAGACCTCCCCTCAGCTCTGTGCCCCGGATGCTGAGCTGACTAGCAAATGCTAGCATTTGCTTGGCAGTTTACACTAATGTGTATGGGCTGGGATGCAGGTGGACCCAGCAAAAGACAGGGCACTAGACTACATGGATTTTCACATATACTGGTCTTAAAGCCCAGAATTTCATGGAGTTGTCGACCAAATCTGTCCCTCAGTGTGCTACAGAAGACCCCAGCTTTTTCAAGTACTCTAATTTTTTTCAAGGTGTTTTTATCCTGCATTGCTAAGGTTTCTCAGAGAACAGAGGTATGCTGCCAAGCCTGTTTTAATTTCTTTTCTTTGCAGATATTTTTGACTAGGTCTGTCATCTTAATAAATACAACCCTTTCAAGTGATGAAAGCGTAAGAACACTTTATAGTAGGAAAGTTAAATTTGGTGGTTGAAAAGGATTTCTAGTAATGACAAAAGTACATGCTGGTTCTTTGAGTGATTCTCGTTAGTTATTCAAACCCTGAATAATACTGCAAAATGCCATGGGTAATTAAATCAAAAAGATCACTGAATATTCAATTATGTATGTTTGTGGGTTTAGCATATTGTGTTCTCAGTAGCAGAAGAAAGCAGGTGTTTGACACTCAACATTCCTGCACGGAGAAAGAAATGCATTTGAATTTCTGCTTTGATTGTTTTTGAAGTAAACCCTGGTATAGAGGCTGTTCATCAAATTACATAAGTTTTAATTTCTCTTTCTGTAGGTTAGTAAGGAAAACAGAAACAGCATTATGCAAGACATCTTGGCAGCTGTGGAATCTTGCAGAAAATGAAGACCTTCTTGTTCTTGTAAACACTGAAGTTTTTATTTCAACAAAACATTACAACATTTTGCGGATGTTTTAGAGTCTGTCCTTCCTGCTTTAGCCCCTGGAGGCCTTACTGGAGCCTTCAGGGTAAGCAAGGTAAAGCTGGTAATACTCTAAAATGTGAAAATGAGATAGCAGGATTCTTATTTATTCAGTTCACCGAATTAAAAAAAAAATGGATTGCTAACATCCAGTTCTAATCTGGGTGTTTGGAAGTTAGGTGGTCTAACTGATAAAGTTACCCCATGAAAAAACAGTTAACTCTAAAATCTGATTGAGATTTTAGTCTGAGTGTGTTTGGACTGTTCTGCCTAGAGAGCAATTTAGTATCTGGAAGTTAGCCCTGGTGTAACAGAACAGAACGCTGTCCAAAATGTATGTGTGTTTTGCCTGGTTTATGTAGAAATGCCTTTGCTGTTGGTGACTCAGCTTAGGTGTATCCAGGGGTGTTTCTGCATGGATGCTGAGAAATCATGAAGTAGAAGGAATAAGGAGACTCTCTCTCTCCCTGTATGCCCAGACACCCCTCTCTGCAGTTGCAGAATAAGAAGGGATAACTAGAGTTTCAAGAAAATTTTCTGTAGTCTCAATTGACATTTACAGAATTCCAGTTTGGGAGGGAAAATAACCAGCTCTACCCTCCCCTACGTGGCCCAGGTAGTAGTTGATAAGGGGGCTGCATTTTGAGTTTATTTTCAATTTTCTGATGGCAGTCCTGTCCCACATCCCCTTAAAAATTACATATATAAATCTTCAAGTCCATGAAGTTCAGTCAAATGTTGACTTGTGTTTTTCACGCAGAGTTTAAGTCAGGATGTACTTAATGCTGCAGTTGTCTATATTTGTTTTACAATCTGTTATGTTTATTGTTACCTTTTGTTTGGTTGGTTTTTTCCCTTACCCAACTTTGTACATGCTTAATGGTGAAATAAGAAGTGTTGGAGAGTATTAGACAATGTGTTTCCCTATGAAGTGTACAAATGTATTCAGGAAAGTGCCACCACTTAATCAGTTTTGCGTGTTGTGAAAACAGAATTCCCTCCCAGGTGCACACTGTTCATTGTACAATTTATAGTCATCTCTGGTTGTAGAAAGTTGTTAAGAATTCAGTAATTTCTTAACATTTTTCTGTTCAGTTCAATGACTGTTAAAACCAGCAAACTATATTAAAGGCATTTTCAAATATAATTTTACATATTTATTTCTGTAAAACTGATGCTCACAGTTGTACAAGGCTGGATGGGGACAGGCATTTTTACAGGTGTCCTGCAAACAGCTGGAGGCATGGAGGGAATGTCCTTTCTGTTTCCTGTATTCAGAATGAGAGGGTCTGGTACAAACATTGCCCCTCCACACACGGTAGGAGGCACATACTACATTACAGGATGCCATGGCCATCATTCTCTGACTGCCCTGTTAGAACTACCCTTGTGCCCAAATCCCTCTGGATGATAGTGTTGTCTTCATCATATTTGGGAAAAAGAAAATTCCTCTTAGCATCCCACTCCTTTGAGAATGTACAGCTCTTGGCTGCTTTTTGCAAAATAAAGTCGTGCCCTGGAGATAGCATTAATCCCTTAATTACTTCAGGCATCTTACTCAGACAAAACACCTTTTTTAGAGGTGAAGGACTTGGGACCAGCGTAACCTTTTTTAAGGCTGTATGTCATAGATTTTTGAAAAGAAACCTCTCTGCACTTAAGTATTGGATGTCCTCCTCTGTCAGTGTCAAGTCTCTTAAACTGTAAAATATGCTGTGAAAGAATAGTTCCTTCAGTGATTAAATAATGACCCAAAGTGTAGCAAGGTTTTAGTGGGACTGCTGTGGAGTCTTAAATGAGGACTGACCTTTAAAGCTAAATAAAGGGGAGAGATTTCACACTTCTCTGTTAGAGGCTGGGGATTTCCTCTAGGAGTGACGGCAGAGTTGAGTTTTCCAAATTCCAGTTCAGCCAGTAATGTTGGAAGATCACTTAAAGTGGTATTTGATCCCCATGAGAACAGATATACTGCCCTGCATATAGTGCCATGGTGCCTAGTGTAGTCTCATCATATAACAGAGTGGGGGAAAAAAAACCCAAACGGTTGGAACAACAGGTTTGGGAAGCTTTTGACTAGTGTGCTTATAGTACTTTTAAGCCATTGCCTCATGGTGCAAGGAAGACCTTTTGTATTGAGGCTTGATGGTCACTAGAAAATGCAGGTGGATTTTTCTTTCACTGGAACTGTGAGTGAAGCGTCAACCCTTTTAAACCAAAGCATATTTTTGCTACTGAACATCAATGTCTCTTGTTTTCTGCTACCTATCTCAAGACTGGTGAGAGTCTTTATTTGTTGTTGGGCTTTTTTGTTATTTAAGCCAATTTTCTCTCTGAGCTAGAGTGCTTTTCCAGAGAAATAAAGAGAAATTTTGTAGCCTGTGTTCAGCAGGAGATTGTAGATGACCTTAACAGTCGTGTCTGGCCTTTAAATCTTTGGCAGTCTCAAAGATATGATTTGCCAGTTTCAAATATACTTAGAGTAAGTAAGTAGTATTTCCAACTGAATTTAAGTTTTTATGACAACCTGTGTTTACTTTAAAGATAAAAATTTATTGTCTGGTCTTGCACTAGTAAAATATTTGGAAGGCCTTGAGAGCACTGTAACAGCAAACAGTATTCGCAATTCCCCTGATGGGCTGATTTTACTAATAGCACACATTTGGTGAAAGGAACCTCTGATATACCAGCTACATTCCAAATGCCAACATTAGTGCACCTGCAGGTTTTAATTGGTGTGAAAAAGAGGAGAATGTGAGGTACCAATTACTCTCTTGAAGCCCGAGAATCAAGGATGGTTTTGGCAAGGAGGCTTGTAATTCCAACATAAAATTGCGCACAGCAGGGAATAAATGGGGCCTGCATTATTTATCATGCATTAGGCAATTTTTGACTTGTAAAACTCTGAGAAGCTGAGAGAGGTGAATCTTTTACACTGGACCTACTGCAAAGTTAATTATAAGTAATATGTCTGTGTTGCAGATTTAAGGATGTACAAGCACTAGTGAAACATGGTAATTAAGTACCAGCTCCCAATCCAGGGAGTAATCTAAATATGGCAGTAATTGGGTAGTTACAAAGAATGCATTGATGAGAAGATGATTATTACATGCTGGAGAATCTCACTGGTAATTTTAATCTTTTAAAATGAGCTGCACAAAATTCAGCCAGTCTTTAACTTATATTCTCCAGCAAGAGAAGAGCCTGGTGGGCTGGAGACAAATGCAAATGACATTTCTTGCCTTATTCTAATAGTTTTTATAAAAAGCTGTGAATGATATCAGAGTCCTAAGAACTTAATAGTGTCAGAATGTCTGTCATAGATATTGAGAGTATCTGGTCATCATGTCAAGGGAAAAGGACTCACATTGATAAGTCCTTTTCGCTAAGATTTGTCTTAAATGCAGTGAATGCCAAGATTTTCTGCCTATGGGAATGAGGTGAGACTTTGCAATGAGAACTTCAGTTCCTTGCAGAGAAGTTCACATGATGCTGCAAAATGGAGGGAGCAGCCAGGATCTCTGGCTTTTGTTTTAGTATGAACAGGAATAAACTTTGTAGACCATGCTCATCACTGGTTCCTACTTGCTTCCTGTGGTGGGAAACAGCCAGGCTGGGGTCTTGCCAGTGTACCTGGTGGATGTGAGCAGTTCAGCAGCCCGTGGTTGGAAAAAAGTTACTTAAAGTCTTTTTACCAGATCTTTAGGTCATGTTTCATGGTTAGGAGCATACCACCTGGCTTTTACTGTAGGATGTAAACAAGAGCCTGTTAGCCAAAGCAAAGTTTAGGAAAACAAAATGGGAGGGGGGTAAGTATCTCACGTTTAGTGCAAGGGCTGAAGTACTGTGTCTGTGCATTTTTGACCTTATTATCCTCCATTTGACTGTGTTGTCAGTGTTCCTCTCTGGCTGGGAGGGCCCTGCTGAGCCAGTCTGGATAAAATCTCTCAGTGTTTTTTTTCAGCAATGGTGATGTTACGGAGTTTAAGCTGGGGGGAAAACAGATGAAGCCTCCATCTCTTCATTTCTATGAAAAAACTGCATGTACCAAATGCTGTTGTGGATTATTTGATTTCCTTGCTAATGAGATGGGAATGTCACCGTTTTCATGTAGAAACAAGAATGTTCTGGGCTGGCTGAATGAACTAAGTGGCCTTTGCAGCTCTGGAAAAATCAAGCATAGCACCTGATGCAAACAACCCTTGGTGGACTTCCTTAGGAAAGGTACTTACATGGTGGTGGCCCTCCTTCCTGCATTGCAGCTGTAGTAAGAGATCAGCCATACAGGCAAACTGTGAAGCCTGAGCAACTTCAGGGCCAAAGTTTTAACGGTGCTCGGCATTGCGAAACCCATCAGCAGTGTCCCAGATGACATAAAAGCAGTGAAAGTTACCTTTGCTTTTCATTTAGAGGCCAAAACTACCGAACAAGTGGGGTCCTGAGGTCACAGGTACCTCCATATTGCGACTCTGAGACACCTTGAGTGTGAGGTTAAGTATCAAGCTGCTTAGGTCTTTCAGGAACATGACAGAAAGCCTTTATGTGTATGTAGGCGCTGGTGGTGAGAACAGCATTCCTTGGTGCTCTGCAGAGCTGTTCAGAGCAGCTCACTGTTGAAATTAGGTCTTATGTAAAGGTTAGGTTCCCGTTTCTTAGCTTTGTGTGCACCAGAGCCTTAAACACATCTTCTGCTATGTGGAGAGTAACTGGGTGTATCTGTACCTCCTGCAAAAATGGGGGAGGTCAAATGTGTTTAATCAATATCACCTCATACCTAGCTGCAGGTTTTATTTCTAACCATCATGTCTGATTATTCTGTAGGGTTGGCTCATGTTTAAAACCACTGCATGTAACAGCAGACTATCTCCAAAATATGGAGGAAAGTAACATGGGAAAGTTTGTGCTTTCACAAACTTTCAAAATCATTTTATTTCCTGTCGTTGTTACGCTTGCTAGTGGTCACTCCTGGTTTTTTCAACCCCATTAGGCCAAAATAAAAGCTGTGTAGGACAAAAGGAACTAATTTTTGAACCTTACCTTGATTCCTGCTTTGCTCTGCTTGCACAGTGTCTGAGCAAAGGAGTTAGAACCTGCCTGTCCTGGCAGCCACTCTATGCGGCAAGAGGCTGGACTTCATGGCACACTGCTGTCCCCAAGGAGTTACGCCCTGGGGGCTGGTGGCTTGAACTAGGTCAGGAACTGTGAGGCAGTTGCATTATTTTAGGATGCAGTGCTGGAGACCAAGGAGATGGTAGAGTCTTGCAGAAGATGCGGTGCAGGGGGCAGGTGTTGCTGGGCCTCAGTCTTTGCTAAGCAGATGCAATGGCTTGCTGCTGAAAGGATTTGTGCAGCCATTTCTGGTTTAGTATGCTTGAATTGGATACATAGAATAATTCAGGTTGATTTGGGCTACTGGCATTACTTATTTTTGATGGAAATTAAATTTAAGTATGTGAAAATTGGAGGCCTAAGTGAGGCCAAGTGAACATGGGAAAGTTCTTACTGCTTTCCACAGCCACCTGTTTGCCCTGCCCCCATACAGGAAGAAAAAGAGATGATGGTTTATGCTGTGGACTGCTATGCAAAAGCATCCAAGGCAGAAATGGGGCTGGTGGCTGTTAGTAAGAGCCTCCACCTACCTGTATAACCTCCATCCTTCATTTGTAATGAAGCACTTCACGGACAGGGTGGTGGGAAAGAGACAGGATCTGCCAGAACTGGTCAGAAGGGAGCAGCTGAATTCAATTGCCTCTCCCACACTGCACTTGAATGCTAGAGGAGACAGTAGTAGGGCCTGAACTGTGCACAGTGACCACGTGTCTCAGAAGGCTGTACATGAATACTCTGCTTTTGCCCTCGTGAACATGGGCAGAATTTTTCCTAGGTTGTGCTGAGCTTTATAAATAATCAACTCATCAATATCTGAAGTGAAGTAAAAACAATACATTTCTTAACTTGATGAGGTAGAAAGCAAGTGAAAACAATTCCAAAGAGAAAAGAAGACCCAAAAACTGCTGCCACACAAAACGTACTTGAATCATTTTATTTTCACTCAGTGTTATTTAGTTCTACTACTCAGATCTGAAGTGTGGCACAGTAGGAAGATCAGAATGCAACTGAGTAATGCCTAACTGTAATGAGACTTAGCTACAGCATCTCTTGTTAAATCTTTCTTGTTAATTGGGACAAGACAGCCTGGCTGCACATCATCGTGTTGAGATTTAGAAACAATCTATGGTAGTTACAGTAAAGAGGAACAGCAAGACACTGATAGCTGCAATTTTTTTAATTAAAAATGAGAACACACATGTGTGTTTAGACTCTGTAGCAGAGGAAGGATTTGTTACACCCTTTTGCCTTCCAAAGTAGTCATGCATTCCTGAAAATCAGTCTTTCTCAAACCTTGTGAAAGTGTGGCCTCTCTTTTTGCATCATCTGTCTTTATGCAACTATTAAATTGGCAGCAGGTCAGTTTCTCTGGGGGAGGGAAATCAGAAGGTTCTGTAATTACTGGCTGCAAGTGTTTATGGACACTGAGCTGTGTCCAGCAATTAAAGTTATTTAGCTGTTCCCTTCCTAACACAAATGCTTCCAGACAACTATAGCCTGCTTTTCTGTCCTCCTCAAGGATTCCCGAGGGCCCTGTAGCAACTCCTAAGGGTACTGTTGCCTGGAATTTGAGGAACACTCCTGTAAATCAAACAGGAACACGGGATAATACCTAATTTATGCAAAGCTGCTTTGCAAATACGGTGCACCATATGCTTTGAAGACTTTCCATGCACTGGATACTTTCTTTTCTCACTTTTGTTAATCTGTGTAGCATGGCTTATTCACACAGTATTTCAGTATGGCTGCATGCAGTATATAAGTCTGTGATTCTATGTTGCTGTTGAGCATTAGCACCTGCATAACATGTTAAAGAAAAATAAAAGACTTGTTGGAAAAAACCCAGATTTAGCTCTAATGTTACAGCATGTGGTACTGTCCTTTTATGTATTCATTATTTCTGTTCATAGTTGCCTTTTGCTATATGTTATATATCAAATTTCAGTTAGTTTGCATGCAATCAGCTGTTTAGTTATGGCAGGAAAGAGATGTCTTGTGTGCTTTTCACTGAGTTGTATTAATATTTCCTACTGTATTAATTTGTGATTCTAACTGTTCCAGGGGAAGGAACATTAAACAGGTTGTATTCATTGTTCTAGGATTTACAAGAACCTGAGATGAAGTGGCACTGTGTGTTTTTTAGAATATCATCCAACCCTACCCATGCGAAGGCCATTAGCTGAAGAACACCTGCTCTGTAGTATTCTTGTGTAGAAGTTAGAAAAATAAACATTTGAAGGTTGCTTATTACATTTGAAAGAACCTAAACCCATGAGCAGCTTCCTCACCTAACTGTCTTTATTTAAATCTCAGAAGTGCGTGGCCCTTGTGCTGGGAGTGCTCCTTACTGCTCTTCAGACAGGCTTTGCTGAGAAGCGGTGTCTTCCAGGGCCATGTCTTCTTGGCTAGCCCTTCTGCACTCCAGGTTCGGACTCATGAATATGGCATGGGCCGGACCTGCCTCTCGCTGTGGTCTGGGTTCTGCAGCATCGCCTGCTTCACAGGTCTCAGCAAGTTGCTGGGAAGAAAGAAAGAATGAAAAAGTCAACTAGTTTATGAAATTTCTAAGTAACACTTCAGCTATTTTTTGAAGTGACAGGTGAAAAAAAAGTTAAAAATTGATGTAGGAATGTCACTCTGTGAAACTCCATGGGATTCTTAACATGCATTATTCACAAGGGACTTCTGAAGAGGTACTTGTCACACTTTGTGTAACGCATAAATTTGGAAGGAAAAGCAGACCAGGAGCTAGAGGTTTAGTACCACAGATGTACATGCATAGAGAGCTGTAAAATAATTTGGATTGAAAAGGACTTCTGGAGGTCATCCAGTCTAAACCGCTGCTCCAAGCAGGGCTGACTTCTGAATTGTTAAACTGGGTTGCTCTTTGTACACCAAATTTTAAATCCAACTTACAAAGAAACCTTTTCATCAAAACTGGAATGCAATTATCAGTCCGAAAATGTTAAGCGCAGTGCTACCCCACTGGTACTTACACATTGGTATAAAATTGGTATAAAAGCATTCCAGAACTGTGCTGTGTTCACATTTAAATAAAACACTTTCTCATTACTGCTTTGAATGAAACAGGCACCTGGACTCTGAGCAGTTACTTTGGCCAGGATTCACCTCATCTAAATTTAACCATGTAGTCTTAGTGTGTCATTTAGGCTGCCAGTGGTGGGCAGAGAGATACCAAGTCTCCCAGGGGAAAATTTCTTCCTAATAGCTTTGAGGATGAAGTGGATTGGCCTCTCCACTGAATACAGGAGCCTCACTAACAATCTCCTGAGACTTCATGCCTAAATTTTAGATGGCTTAAAGTTAGACAAGGTGAATCCTACTATTAGTACTGAGTATCGCAGGCTGGCTGAGTTCTTGCAAGTTAGGCTGGAATTATGCCTTGTTATTTGATACATTCAAATGTATGTATGTGTAGAAATAGTATTAATACTCATTACAGTCACAAAGCAGGATTGGACTCAGATGAGTAACGTTCAGTCAACTCTGTTGAAGTTCATGGCAAAACTCTAGGGAACTGTATTATACATGGTATTTTTGGGTTGAGAACAAAGTACATGCAGCCTGAGGAGCTTTGTTCCCTTGAGGTTTGGAGAGTTCTTTGGAAACTATGGAAGTTATACAGAGTTCAGAATGAAAGTAACAAGAGAAGTGGTTTGGATTTTCAATATCCACAGTCTTCCCTGTTTGCCCATTTGGTTTCCATTTTGATAGGCCAAATGTGAAAGTGTCTAATTATGCTGTCTAGTCACAGTCACCCTTCATTCTCTAGCCCATCTTCTCATGCTTCTCTGGTGCTGAGGTCAAATTTTCAAAGTTCAGGATACCAACTGATGGCAACCAAAGTTAAATGAATATACTTACATAGACAGTAAAAGGATAACACTACTATGTGCATTGAATTTTCCAGGGAATGGAACTGGGAGCCTACTGGGAAGAAGTCTGGAAGTTCTTTGTTAGAAAATGCTGAATCACAGGCCATGTGTGTTTCCTTTGGTAAATATTTCCTATAGGATTCCTTTCAGGAACAAGGTTCCAGGTCCTGGATTGAATTTCTGGTCAGAGAGGGGGACAGAACAAGTGCTCTGTTCAGGGGAACCGTTCCTCTTCCTACAAATAATTTTAGTTCCTGCATAAGCAGGAAGCAGGGAGCTATTTAGCCTGGTCATGATGGTACTCATCACCTGTGCTGCAGAAAATGGAGACTTAAATCCCTGGTTTGAGTGAAAGAAAGGGTGACTTTGCCCCAGTTTGCAATTTCAGCTGTGTGAGTAACACCCAACCTGTCAGTTAGTTATAAATGCTCTCATTCTCATATACAGACTAATATTAAACAGTCTCATTTTCATTGTGATGCAGCAAAATCCAAAGCAAATACCAAAATCCTGGCATTGTTTCAGAAAAAAAAACCTATTTTCTGAGCAGTGAGAAGGAAGAAACCAAATGGTGGTCAGGACAGTTCAAGAACAGGGTGGGAGAGCAATACAGGAGTTCATGCTTAATGCTGCTGTTTTGGCTTCAGCCTTACCCGAGCTGCCTGACTTGCTGCTCTAGCAGAAGGACCCATGGCAATATTCATACTGCTGGATGACTGGGTGTCACTGGTGTTACCTCCGTCTGCGGCCGAGAGCCCAGAAATCACCAAAGCACTTGAGAAACTTCTCTTGCCGAACAGCAGGCTGAGAGTTGAGCTGGTGGAAGAGGCCAGACTGGACCTGAGCATTGCTGCAGCTCGGTCCTGCACAGTCAGCTGGCCAGCTACAGGAACAGCAGGGGACTGGGAAAACACAGATGTTGCTGAATTGTGGAATGACAGCTGACTACTAGAAAGCCTTTGGGCAATTTCGTGAGCAGATGTAGATGTTTGGATGAAAGGCTGGCGGCTTTCTACAATTGGTCCAGAGTGACTTGAAGCTGGGGGCCTTTGGTTTAAAGCAGTGTGTGCCTGGACAGACTGACTCCTGGGTTTTCTCCTGCCTGTAAAAGAAAGATTAATATATTTAAGTAAGTGCCATTCTGATGAACTCCATGCTATTGATAGTGTCCCATGTGTACATATTACTGTTGTTGTATTACCACTGGTTTTACCAGCGTAAGAATCCTGAGAATAACAAGAGTAACACACTGCCACATCTATGAATTTTTGTGTTTTCCACTACAGGGTTCTGAGTTTTGGTCAAAATAGCCCTAGTGGTACTGTACTGAGTCAAAAGAGAGGGAAATGAGAAAAGATCCCAGGGAAAGTGCTCTAATGACCTATTCTGACACATGCATTTTAGTCAGCCCAGTGAATGATTATGCAGAGCGTTGCTGTAACTGTTTCCTTTTGACAACCACACTAATGTAGGGGATGTTGAATAGCTACCTTAATGGCTTGGTGTAATTAAATGCAACAATAAAACAAAAAAACTTGTAAGTTAAAACAGTGGCACATTAAGCAGGATTATTCTTGCATATGGAGAGAGAGAATTTTAAAATTCAACCAAGTGGAAGAATACAGCATTCGAGCCACAAGAGAGTTTTTAAGACTAGTAGCAAACTCTGAGTTCCAAGAGAGATATTTACAGTACATCACAGATTGAAAGGACATGAATGCTTCTGCTTAGGGTAGACAGTACTGGAGGTTTGAATGAGACCCACGTAAGATTCTTGTCCCATTCTGTGAAGCATCTCAATGCAACCACTACCGGATACAGAGACTAGATCTGCTATGCTATTCTGACATGCCTAGACAAATTCTTCCTGTACAAATACATTTCCATAGTTAACATTTATATCAAAACCTTATGTCATTCAAGCAAATAATTCTGTATTTCTTGCGCTTGCATATTTAAATAGCCACAGAATGAAAAATCATAAAACGCGGTCCAGTGAACCTACCAGATACCTGCCTGTACCCAGGCATTCTGCAAATGGCAGGCAGTGGGTTGGCATGTGCCACAGGCTCCAGAAGAGTTTACTGTTTCTGCAGGCAGACTCTAACCCAGGCTTACACAGCAAATACTCAGTCACGCGAGTGCCTGCTTGGCTTTTTTGCTTTCCAGGAAACTCCAAACATTTAACACAAGCTGGCATTTTGGTTTCCTAGCTATAGCTGTGGGGTAGAGAGTTGATGCCAGAAAATCTGTTGAGAGCCATCAACACAGAAACAAGTTTTCCTGGCAGGCATTTCCAGGCTGTTGGTAATACTTTTTTTTTTGCTTTGGTTTTCCCCAATACCCGAACTCCTCCAAACACTGAATTTTTGCTGGCATAAAGGAATATAAATCTCATGCTATCTTGTAGAAACATGCCTGCTGAATTCATGGAGGTTCCAGCAATGCAGAATTTCATACCCAAGCTATTTACATTATACAGCTGAAACCACAGACCTGATTTTCAGGGGCTGGTATCATTACCCCCATTTTTCAGATGCTGAAGCAAAGAGAATTTAGGTAACTTGGCACAGAGTCAGATAAGCAGAGCTGGGCTACAACATAACTGGGGCTCTTTAGCTGGACTAAAACCCAGTTGCTTTGGCAAGTATTGGACACTTTCACACCTCATTTGCAATGTATCTTTAGTCCCATTTTTATACTCCAACCAATAAAAAAATAATTTTCCTAAGATGGCATGCAAAGCAGCATTCTCTGTAATAAGAGCCCCAAGATCTCTGCTTGAGAGCGATAGGACAGATGCACATGGCTCTTGGAAGCACCTGGGCAATGCTCTCAGGCACGTGACATGATTCTTGGGGTGGTCTTGTGCACAGCCAGGAGTTGGATTTTGATGGTCCTTGTGGGTCCCTTCCAGCTCAGGATATTCTATGGTCCTGTGGCTCCTGTGTACCACGCTGCCAGCATCCTCTGCCCTTCAGCTGTGATCAACAGGGAGGGCACGTGCTGTGATGGGGGTCAGGCCTGGCTGCCGTGCTGGCAGCTGTGCACACGTCTGGCCTCCGCAGGGATTCAGGTTTCTTCAAACCCTGGGATTTGGTTTAACTGTTTTGGTTTCTACATCTGATGGTTATTTTAATACGTTACCTTTTTTAAATAAAAAGAATGGACTGGAATTAGGAACAGAGGGGCTGCGGTGTGTTAAGTTTGTGCAGGGGCTAATGTGGCCAAACATCTGTTCATGATTTAAACTGCCAAGCTGACCCCTGTCCAAAAGTATTCTATATTCATCCCAAATGCAGTGGTTACAGCACTGGACAGGAGACCACCCACGTCTACACATAAATAATTCTGTCCCTGCAAACACTTATGAAAAACAAAGACTGTTCTGTAAACTGCATTATGAAACAAGGACACTTTCGGGGAGAACCCCACACGTTTCCAGTGCTCCTGATTTCGGTCGCACTTTTATAAAGGGCTTTCATTGCATTTTGCAGACTCAGTGGCACCAGGCTGCAAAACAAAATACGAAATAGGAAAAAATTAAATGTACTTGATTCATAGCTTGTAAGTCTAGAAAGAATTCCTATTATCATCTAGTCTGCTGTCCTATACAGCGTGGACCAGAGAACGTCCTAGAATTAATTCCTGTGTGGTATTACTAATTACTACTGTGATTTCTAAAAATGCATCCAGTATCTTCAGTTATGGAGAATCCACCTTAACCCTTTGTCACTTGTTTTACTGTTTATTTACTCTCTTGGTATTAAAAATGTACTCTTGATTTCAAATCTGAATTTGTTTAGCCATGTTATATCCAAGTCTGCTCAAATCAATGGTCTTTGGTCACGTTTCATTGCCCAGGTAAGTACTTACAGACTATGATTAAGGCATCTCTTACAATACCAATTGTTTGAAAGCAATGAATCTTTCACTACAGGATGTATTTCCCCGATCTTTGATCATTTTTCAGCTCTTCCTGTAAGTCCTTCCAAACTAAAAATGTCCTTCTTAAATTAGGGCACTAGAAGTGTGCATGGTAGGCCAACATTGTCCTGAACCAAAGTCAGACTGACAGACAGGCACTATGGAGATCACCCCAGTCATTCTGGTTTCTGACAACAAGCGTAGCGTAAGTTCATTCCCAGTGCTCTGGTATTGCCTTAGTGTCCTGATGCTTACTGAAGGTCAAACAGAACTTGCTTTTTAACCAGCTCTCTTAAAAACCTTCTTGAATTAGTCATTTGGATTTGCTCAATTAAGCTTTGATAGCCACTCTTTCATATTGCTTGTAGATGTTAGGATGGATGGAAAGGTTTCATGAGCAGATCATAGAAATAGATTATCTGCATTTTTCCCAGTATAAACCAGACATTTCTCATTTCTATATATTGACAACTCTACCTTTCTTGATCTAGTGACGGATCAAGACTGCTCTTAGGATTTCTTTTGCTTCTTAATACTCCTTAAAAATACACAGTCACAAACCCACTTTCATCTTTTTGTCCCCAACGGTCCTAGCCCAAACCTTGTTTCATTCTCTATCAACAGCATCTCAGGAGTGAATACGTATTTGCATTTGCTGTTTTCCACTTCCTTGTGTATGTTATGCGTTTCTTCATTTTACCAAAAGTCAAGTTGCTTTTCTTAACTTTCTCTCACTAGTGGTTTTCTGGCACCCAATATGTTCTTTTAAACAACTCACAATTAACTTACTTTATTGTATGGTATGCTCAGGATAATTATTTCACAATTAACTTTGCTGCTCTGATTATTGTAGTGTCAAGTTATGAGTATGCACATGGAAATTCCTCTAACTAGTACCAGACTCAGTTAAAAGCAGCAGTTATTTTATTCTTCCAACATAATTTATATTCAGGGCATGATTTTTTCCAGTCTTGTCCATTATCTTTAATGAAGGTCAAAATGATTAACGGGAGAAAAACAAGTGTCATACCCCTCTAGTTCTCTGCTTTAATTTATACAGCAATAGCACAAACCTGTTGAAAGGTAGAGCTAATTGGCTTTACATTGCAAGTTCTGATCCCAGAGTGATAGATTTCAGAGTGACACACTGACAAACTTAGAATCATAGAATACCTTGGAAAGGACCTTAAAGATCATCTAGTTTCAACTCCCCTGCCATGGATGGAGACATCTTTCACTAGACCATGTTGCTTAAAGCCCCATCCAACCTGGCCTTGAACACTTCCCAGGATGGGGCATCCACACCTTCTTTTGGCAACCCATTCCAGTGCTTTACCAACCTCACAGTAAAGAATTTTTCCTAATATCCAATCTAAAACTACTCTACTTGCAAAAAGTCTCTCTCCATCTTTCTCGTGGGCTTCCTTCAGATACTGGAAGGCCAAAATTAGGTCACTGCAAAGCCTTCTCTTCTCCAGGCTAAACAAACCCTATTCTCTTCACCTTTCCTCATAGGAGAGGTGCTCCCNCTCTTCTCCAGGCTAAACAAACCCTATTCTCTTCCTTTTCCTCATAGGAGAGGTGCTCCCTCCTTTTGATAATCTTGGTGGCCCTCCTGTAGACCTGCTCCAAGGGGTCAATGTCCTTCCTATGCTGGGAACCCCAGAGCTGGATGCAGAACTCCAGGTGGGGTCTCACCAGAGCATAGGGGCAGAATCACCTCTCTCGCTGGCCACACTCCTTTTGATGCAGCCCAGAACACAACTGGCTTTCTGGGCTGCAGTTGCACATTACCAGCTCATATCCAGCCTCTTGTCCACCAGCACCCCTAAGTCCTTGACAGGGCTGCTCTGGATCTGTCCATCCCCCAGCCTATACTGATACTGGGATTTCCCTGACCCAGATGCAGCGCCTTGCAGCACCTTGGGACCACTTCTCGAGCTTGTCCTGGCCCCTCTGGATGGCATCCTGTCCTTCAGGTGTTTCAAACACACCACACAGCTTGGTGTCATCTGCAAATTTGCTGAGGGTGCACTTGATCCCTTTGTCTATGTCATTAATGAACAACACTGGTCCCAATATGGACTCCCAAGGCACACCATTTGTCATTGATGACCATTGGGACTCCAAGCCATTGACCCTCTGAATGTAAGGCCAACCAACTCCTTATCCTTACTTCTACAATGTGAAGGCCAGTAGTTCTACCCTGTGAATCTGTCTGAAGTACTTTTGAATCCATAATTTGAAAAGGGCTCAGCTGTTAGTTGACAGAATGATTGGCAACATTTAATTTTCTCTTGGTAACTGCTGTATAGACAGAAGAAGCTATTTTCCATTTGTTTGTTTTCCACAAACGCTGATGAACAGCCAAACCAATTCCTCAAATAAATTGTCATGGTCCTTCCAAGATAATTAAGATTTTTGCATACTTTCATTCTGCTGTTCCCAGCCAACAATAAGCAGAGGTTCACTGTGATATGGGCTCCCTGCATCTCTCATGCACACTCTCTTCCATCTGCATTGCTCAGTCTGGCATTCTTAGTGGCACCTGATAGTCCAAAAATTACACTTTATGGACTTATGACAGGGGAAGCTTTGGTTTGTCTTACACTCTCCCAATAAGGAGTTCGAATAGCACCAGGAAGCCATCTCCTACATGTTCTTGGTCATTAGGAAAGACAAAGTGCTCTCTTACTAAAATTGGTTTTCCACTGGGTTTGAGCATACCCCAAAAGCAACTGCCTATGCAGCCACTCAGGAGAAAGATATAGAGAAAGACAAGTAAGTTTTGTACATACCTGCCCGCTGGTGCGCCTCTTGAGAGGAAGCTTGTAACTGAGGGGTTCCATCTCTGGTGGGCTGTGAGCTACTGCTCTGGCTTGAATTGCCTGTGGAATTGTTGCTGGCTGAAGACCCCCCTCCACTATCCACCTCCTCTGTGTTACCTCTCTCGTGGTGAGCTGCTGCATGGCAGTCCTTCCGCATTCTGTTTGCAGGAACACATGCACGATCAGCCACTTGTTACACATGAAAATTTGAGTCACCAGTCTTAGGTGCCCTCAAAATGTGTAATTGTTCTCTCTCACACCACTGCAACTCTTCTGACATTTTATGAGATGACAAAGATGATGATGTGGTAAGCTTACTTGGAACAAAACTGAATACAACACAAACCAAATCCTTCCTTGTCTGCATTAAGCGGCTTTGTAACCCCGCAAGACCCTAGGGTTCTTTATCCAATGTTACAGTGGTCTCTAAAGATCAACTTCTGCATGAGGTAACCAAGTAGCAAAGAGAAATGGGCTGGAGGGAGCTCAGAGGGATGAGCAGCGTGGTGGGAAACTAGCATGGTAATGAGATTTAATCTTGATGTTTTAATGTAGGTCTTGGCATGTGAGCTGGTTCCCATAGTCTCTCCATGGTGCCCTGCCTCTTCTCAGCTCCAGTTGTAATAGGGCAGGTGAAGGAAATGAGACAAGGGAGTTTTTTGTTGTATGAAAAGTGCACATAGGAATGAGAGATGCGGTGTGTCAGATACTGATCATGCATGCCTAGGGGAAGTCAGGCACTTCTGGTGAATAGCAAGTATGTTTTCAGATGTGTTTTGGTCAAGAACAATGACTTGAGGATGATTATACTGCCAAAGCTTTGGAGCATAACCCACTGGCACATTTACTCATGTTCTGACATGTCAGAGTTATAAAAAAGATATTTAGAAGGCATAAACAGTAAAATTCCGTGGAATAAGGAAATGTCTGTAGTGCTAAGTGATCTGAATGAATTGTGTTGAACATGTAGAAAGCTTTGCCATGAATGAGTTAATGAATGTTTTTTCTTGCTCTATCTTCAGTGCTGTTTTGTTACACTCTGAGTTATTTGCAATTAAATTTTTTTATTTATAGATAACAATATAGAATTACTGTCTCTTAACAGAAAATACAGTGAAACCAAGAATTGCAGGGTCTCTATCGGCATAGCCAAAAGTCAACACCTACCTTAACCATTTGGATTTGAACCACTTTTTAATGTTGTCCAAACTGACAGGTCCCCCCCAAATGTTCCTCAGTTGGCTGTGTGTCCCAAGGTACGAGGTGGTTAAAGGGGAAACATACATTGGATATCCCAGTGGCTGATCACATGAAGAATTAATTAAGTTCCGCAAGACCTGTTTATTGTTCTGGATGCTTCCTCTCTCCGGGTTACAATTGCGTAAGAAGATCAGTTCCTGTTGCTGCCCAGCCCAAAGCCCTCTGACGCACTCCTTGTTGACCTACAGGAAAGTTAAAAACACGCAGATCACACGAAAACATTTTCTACTTAAGATGCAGAACTACAGCATCCAGGTAGAATGGCAGTATTTGTGTGTACAAACACCTCATGGCTTTGCACCAACAGCTTTTATGAACCTTTGCAGCTACTCCCTGGTAATGCCTGGAATGTTATTTCAGGTACACAAACATGTGGGTGAAAAATGGAAGTGAACTGAAAAGAGCTCTTTTAGCCTCCAGTCTCTACTCCAATAACTACAACTGACTTCTCCTTTCGACCAGGTGACTCAGAAATAATATTAGTTACCACAGCCGTAAATTACTGCAATATTAGAAAGATGTTACACGTACCTTGATCACCTTGAAGCTCAGGTAGCTTTTGTGGAGCATGATAACTTTATATTCATCTGCTCCTTCATCTACCACGTGTCTCAGGGTGAGCAGCTCCTCTCGGTTGGAGAGCACAGCGCTGCGCCAGGCTGGGTCCCCTTCGTGACAAATCACCACCTTTTCTTCAAAGCATTGGATCGCTTCATACAAAACTGCTGGGTCCTCGTACTCATCTGGGCAGGTGAACTGGTCCTGGTAGTACAGGAAAGAGTATCAAAAAGGTCAGGTATATCTGTGAAAACACAAAAACTATTAACAATAAACAAAACTCTCTTTTTCAAACAGTTGCCAGCTGCCCACCCCACTGACTTGCCATTGGGTGGAGCGTGTCTTTGTGAGGTAGAACAACTAATTTAACAGTGATATAGAAAGGTAGAATGTTTGCTTTATTGTAACCTGTTCTGCTCTCATGTCTCCACTGGACAAAAACACTTGGAGAATGCCAGCTTACCCACTTTTTTTTATGCAGTGTAAAACTATAGGAGGCAGAGTTTTTGGGTAAGCTGGAGGGCGACTGGAATCACTGAGGTATTCCACAGTTCTTGTGGAAATCCTTTTTTTTTTATTCACAAAAGACCACCAACAATAGCTGAGACCGGGAATCCATCAACAGATAACACAATATTGTAACTTCAGCTATCCAGCAGCACCACGGCCAGCGATAATACCACAAAATTATTGTGTCACAGTATCAGATAGGAATTCACAGCAGTTCAGTAACACTCAGAACAATTATAAATACAAGTCATTATAAAAGCATATGATACTAAATCATAACATGCCAGAGTAAGAACAAAGTCAACTCCATTGCTGACCTGAAATCAGCAATCAAATCAGCATAATCAATATATTTCCTTTCAATCTACAAACAAGCATATTTATCCAAGCAAGTAAAACAGACTGTCAGTTTTGTTGTGATGAAAAATGCAGGGTGAAGATCTGCAAAATGAATGGTTTCAAATGGGTAGCCAGCAGATGCAGAAAAGAAGATCAAGTGAATGCAAAATAAACGCCAAGCTTTTCTATCTTGGTGAGGAATTTTTCTCAGAAAATGCAACAAGTACTCCATTTCCCACTTTTTCTTGGTTTTTTTCCTCCTCCTTAGGACAGTTGCTAAGGTTTCTTGTGTCTTTCTAAGAATACAGATATGATAGTAAAAGTTATAAATAAGCAAATAAATAAAGACCCTACCTGGTGTAGCTTCAGTGACATTCGGATTGCTGGGGCAACAACCTTATGCAGTAGATCCATGTCTGCGAAGACCCACTCATCTTTTGCTGCTATCCGAAAGTCTCCTTTGAACAGTGCATGGAGCCCATAAAGAAAAGAGTCCAAGCTGTAAGAGAAAGGCAGCAGTCACTCCCAGAAGTCATTCCTGTCTCACCAAGCTGGATCTCTGTCAGCTGCTGGCCACGTGCTGACCCGTGCGGTGTCCGATGGCCCATTGGCACAGGGTGAATGCTTGTGGTGGGCATAAGACAGGGGTTGCATCACTTATTTCTTAGAAGAAAACATTCCTTGGGTAGGTGGTTTTCCTTCTGCTTGTGCTGTAAATAACTGGCCATGAAATGAATGGGACACCTGGAGTGAAGGACGGCCTCAGGATGGGTGACTGAATCAAAGGGTGCCTCAGGGCGCTGCTTCTCTGCAGCTGTGCCAAAGACACCAGGTCAAAGAGTGCCAGCTGCACTCCCTATGCAGGCAGCACGAGCTGTTCCCTTATTTGAAAGTTTATTGATCAGTTCTGTTAGCAGTTCTCCTTGTAAGGTGAAAAGTAATAGTTAGAAAAAAAAAAGCTGTGAAAGATATTTTCAGCAAGACTAAGACCTTTGCAATGAAACGCAAACCTAAACGTGAACAATAAAGCAGATGTACTGAGGATACAGTTTCAGGAACTGTTCAGCAAACCAGATGAGAGCACAAATCAAACAACAGGCATTTCATATTGAAACAATGAGCCCTAAAGCAAATACGCACTAGCTTTCTCTTTTCCAACCTAAGAAATGAGATGTAACCAGTTCTGCCTGACCTTGGATGATGGTTTGCCTGGACCTGAGACTTAAGCACGAGGTAAGAGGTTTAAATCAGGTAGTTATTAGAAAATGGTTGCATGAGGGCTTTGTGAAGGGAAATGACCAGCCTTCAGTTTCAAGCTGCACCCTGAATTATGAGCTTCCCACGCCACCACCACAGCAACTTGTATAATGCCTGTAGCAGGACTGCTGTCCTAATGCTGCTCTGAAGAAGTGATCTCAAAATAGAAGAAAACAGACCCATCTGTTAAAAACAGGCATCTCTTGCAAACCCACAGGACATGGTTTCATCTACCTGCCAAGATTTTACTCAGTCTTACAACAGTTCTTTTTAAGATTGTAAAGGCTCTGAGGAGAAGCTGCATTAAGATGTTAGTGGTTTTCATTACTGCCCAGCCATTCTCTAGAGAACACATAATCTTTCTACATAATTGAGCTTTCTTATTTTAGAAAAAGAAAAAAATCTTTTAAATATTTTCTCTGAGAGAGGGAGAAGAGAGATTAGAAGACTGTTTGGCCTATCTTCAGCTCAAAGGCATTCTTATTTTGCTCTTGGTGGGTAGCGTGTTTAAAAATTAAAATGCAAATATATATGTTGTTCCCAGAAAAACAGCTGGATACCGATTTTCTCTGCAAAAGCACCGTGTAATACAAATCAACTAATCAGTGAGACCAAGGCCAGTCAAGAAGGCAGGGCTGCTGTCGCTGCTGGGAACACAAGGAGTACAGGGAAGCTCTTGTGAATTCTTAACTGATTTGCATTTATTAGTACCAAGTTACATATTAAAACATGCCGATGTGAGACAGGCACTTACACTCAGATCTTCAAAACGTTCAAGCACTGATTTCAGTGGGAATTATTATGTGTCTTCAAGGAGTAGGTCCTGATCCCCACTGACTTTCAATCAATCATCTCCACAGTTCAGAAGATGATGATATACTCAAACCCTGCTTAATAACTAGGAAAGCCCTAGAATAAACCAGCTGGGGAGGGGTGGGGGGCGGAGGGAGGAAGTGGTGGGTGCAGCCAGTCTGGTGAAATACATGACTATCATCTCCTTTGAAAAGGCTAGACATCATGAAGGGTCTGTTCACTTACCCACCCACTAGACAACATCAGCATACACAACTGAATTCTTGCCTGGAAAAAACACTTCTGTACCAAAATATTCTTGCCAGGATGAAACTGCAAAAAGTACCTTGAACTCTACACCTAATGATGATCCTATAGTACAGTTTTTCCCCACATAACACTCCCTGTATTTGCTCCGAAAAGTTGGCTGGGATGAAGGGAGAAATAGGCAGGAGAGAGAACTGGTTTTTACATCATTAGAGGCTCTCAGTGCCAACTCTGAGCACCACAGCAGACAAAGAGTTTTCATTCACATGAATGTGTCTTACAGGCATCAGCACATGCTAAACAGGCCTCTGTGAACAGCAGTATGTGCTGGAAGCACAGCCAGGACTAGGACAGCTGTGCAAACTGCAGCCGAGCATCAGCAGAGGATGGCATGTAAGCTCTCACTGGGCTTAGTTAGGGGAGGCTGATCCATTTCTCATCCCTCTGCATAATAAGTTCTCTAGCCAGCATTTTTAAGAACAAACATGACTGCTACAAGGAGCAAATCAGTGGTGGCAGTAGTTGCGAGAGGCTGAGAGTCAATTATTTAATGTATCATATTTTCCACCAGAGCAGTCTGGAGGAGATTGCTGTATTCACAAAACCACAGGCATCTTTTATTCTCCTGCCAATCGTAATGAGGCTTTTGGGTACATTCTGCCTATAATGTGACACTATCTCAAGCCATTACTTCTGTAACATGCAGCCCTTAATCCATACAAGATACAATTCTCATTATTCTTCCCATTGTTACGCTCCCTCCTGAAGACACTAATGAGATTACAATGAAGCTGTTAAGTCAACTGCTTTGATCTCAGGGCTAACTCAAGGTTGTTGCTGCTTTCTTGGCCCAGTTTTAACATACCCAAATTAGTAATCTGCTGCAGTTACAGGCTCATTCAAAATATTTTGAAAACTAGTTAAGGTAAAATCACATGTCAAGGAAACTACTTTAATCTGTAAGAGACATAATTACTATTTCTGGCAACATTTCTAACCCTTTGAGCTAACAACCTGAAAAGCTGCTGTCACAACTGTGAGCTATTTTAAAACAAGAGTAGTAGGTGCATGGGAACCATCAGGCCCTCGAACGTGCAGAAGAGAGGGGATTAAGCAGTGCCATAAATACCAGAGGGAGGAGAACAGTGCTAAAGCAAATACTCCTCCTACTGCACCCCTTATGCTGCTGAAACTGAAAGAATTTAGTGCGAACCTGAAAACAGTATGAATGAAGACTAATGAGCTGGTGATTATCTCTGTGTGTCTTTTGCACATCAAAACCCATCCTCTGTCTGCAGTTTGTAGACCTTCTCCAATGTTAACTGTAAGTCTATTTAAGGAATAAAGAAACATGCGTGTCTGTGAGCTGGTAATGACCTGAAATGTTTTTAGTGGTAGCCCTTCTTATTACATATTTTAGATGATAGTGGTTGTGAGCTGATGGTCAAACTTTCCTTCCCTGTTGCCCTGCTCACCTGTGGCAGACAGCAAGCTGCACTGTCTGCTTGAACTCCCACTAGCATTGCAGCATCACCAGCAACACTGTGGGGCACCATGTCCCATGCCCTCTACCTCCTTCTCACCCCTCAGATGCTGGGCAGTGCAATGGGATGCCCAAAAGGGAAGGAGCAAGTGGGAGAAGCTGCTTCCATGGGCTTCAGCACAGCAGTTCCCCCAGGCAGAGGCATTCCCTGAAATGGGCCTCTGTCCACTCTGAGTGATAACGCCCAGAAGGAGCTCAGGGAACCTGAGCAGCCAGGCTCAGTAGTGTTGGACGTATCTGATGAGAGATTTTTATATTTTTCCAGAAATATGTACTAAACACTTATTTACTGGTAGATTTAGTGGCTGAATAGAATTATTCTGTAATTTTTTTACAAATACACACCTAAACATATCACTCACATTTGAATAAATGAATGGTAATGTCATGTCATTCTTCATATTGCATTTTGTGCAGGGTGCCTCCTAATGACAGTTGAAAAGAGCAAATGATTTGCATAGCAATGTTCTGCCTTCTTAATGAATGCATTTATTGTGTAATCTAGTGTTAATGTTAGGTTTCTACTGACATTTACATGAACAGGTACACTGAGCAATTATTTACATACATTATATAAGAGCATTTAAAATCTTGGTTTACACAGTGACATTTACTGATTAATAGATTAGACAAAATCATGTGTAAATGAGTGCAAATTGATAGTTTACATACACAATGTAAACTTGACTCTCAATTCTGCAGTGCACAGCTCAGTGTAACATTAGCCTTGCTTTACTATTCCTGCACAGCAGTTGGATGACTGTCTCTCCTCCAAGACACAGAAAGAGCCACTTAGTTCAAAAACTTAGAAGAAAAAGTTTCCTATCACCTGCATAGTCACCCCTGAGAACGAAACATGAACTACAGAGCACAGATTCCTGGTTAGTTTGCTCACGTTGAATACCTGAAAAGCTTCATATAAAGAAGAGGAGAAGGGTGCATTGCCTATCTGGGCATTACATCTCCAGCTCATAAAACCTCTAGCGATGTTGTACACAAGATGCTTTGAAGCCAGAATTAATAGAAAGTCCTGAGATAATTCAAGGTAATTCCTCAGTGCTTACCAGAGTAATCTAAATCTATGTTTTTGCAATCCAGCATTCCAGCATGACAAAGTGTGTGTTAGAAGCCCTGACCTCTGACAAAATGAGCCAGCTCCTGACAGCCATAGAATCATAGAATGGCCTGGGTTGGCCTTAAAGATCATCTAGTTCCACCCCCCATACTTGCAGTATATCCCCCTCATTCATGCACACAGCTGGCTGTGGGTCTGCCTGCTCTGACCATTCCTGAAGAAAACTAAAACCCTCTTCAGCACCAGGAAGCTCCAAAAAGGTCCCCAGAATATCATGACACCTTTTTAAGGAAAAGGACTGCAAAGCATCACCTAAGCAATGGTTCCTCCAGCTTCTGAGGACCTTAAGTACTTCTCCCCCATCTGACTGAATGCAACCCTGCAAGCAGCCTGAGAGCTGGGGGTAAGGACCAGCAATAATGCTCCAAATTACCCCTGGTGAGAGCTGCTGGATCTCTGTCAGAGAGAGGAGGGGGAGACTTAACTTCAGTGCCTGAAGCTAATTCCCAGGAGCATCTCCTTCTGGCCTCATCAGTGTTGCACATGTTGGACAAAGTGTCCTTCCCCCTGCATGCTGCATAACTGCATTCCTAGGGGAGTCTCACTGACTTACTGCTTTGTTGTGTTTAAATTACTTGTGAAGATCTGTATGAAGCCATAAACACAGTAAGTAGGGTTAGAACTTCCCTCTGTGCTCAAGTGACTGTGTTTGGGGGATTTTTGTTGAGAAAGGTCTTGGTGCTGGGGGTAGCATATCCACCTTGCTTCTTAGTTAATAATTTATATTAAATTGGTTTCGTATAGATATATACATTCTGTAAGACAAGAATAAATGTATTTCACCAAGCTAAAGTCATGCTGCAGCAATTTATAACTTCAATCGTGCTACTCAGATTCCTTTTCTTTTTCTCCAAATCTTTCTTTCAGTTGAAATGTATTAAAGGTAATTTAACCAGGTGGGGAAGTGACATGGTTTTTCCACAGTGAAACTTTTCTAGGGAAAGCTTTTGTGAAGTAGCACTGAAAAAGATACAGACAGAAGGTTTCACTTAATCCCTTTTATGTCACAAAATACATTTTAAAAATACAATGATTCAATAGTACCTCAGAGCACTTGTTTAATAAAAGGAAAGCCAGGACTTAATTAAAGATAGAGGATTATATAGAATAGATTCAGAAAAACAGGGACAGAGCTGTGCACCTCCTATGACTACCCTATTTTTTGCCTTTCTACAGACCTTTTTTCCTCAAGAAAAGTGTTTTTAAGTATGGAGTGTCAGCTCACCAAAAGAGAGGAACTAATTTGCTTCATTGGTAATTTGCCAGATTTTCAAAAGACATGTTATAGCTGCCTCCTGCAATTATTATTAAAATCTTTACAGAACACTTTGCAAATAATTATCCTCAACATTCATACTTTCTATGGTAAGCTTTGGAAAATCTCTGATAATGTTATGCCTCTGCATTATCTACTAACTATGTAAGCCAATATAAATAGGTGACATTGTTATTGTATCTGTACTAGTGCCAAAACATTGTAATGAAGATTTCAAGATCCAGTGGAAAGTACATGCAATGTGATGACAGTTTGAGGAAGCCTTTGTGATATTTTTAGATGCATTTCTAATATCCCTGTGACCTACCTATTGCAGAACCAGATCAAAAATCACTTCAATCATTTCTCAAACAAAAATCTTAAATGCACATAAACTTTTCCATCAAGTCTCCAAACTCTAAAATCTGAATCATCAAAAAAATAGGACAATTTCAGAAAGATCAATGATTTACTAAACACCACGCTAATTTGAGCAAATAAAAATGAAGGGAGCGGCAATGCAATCCAGAAGAAAACTACTAGAGGAAGGGAATGTGCAAGAACTAGTAGATAAGCCACTTTAAAAAGCAGAAATCAGCAGCACACCAAGCAATGAGCCATGTGGGCCACAAACATTTTGTGTGACTCAATGAAAGAGGAAGACATAAAATATTACAAATGTCTCAACAGATAACAAAGCTAGAATGAATATTTAAAAGGACTGTTTTATCTTATAACAAAACGCATTAAAAATCACACATGCTGTCTTTGTTTGCTTGTTAGTAAGACAAATCCTCTCTAAGGAGTACGTTGATAGAGGACTAGGTACTTTTGCTCACAGTTCTGTGCCAACACAGCAAGGTCACTTAGAAACTGTATTTACTCAACTTCTCTATGGTTACTAAACTTCTGTGAACACAGGGAGCTCAAATAAATCTAATAAAAATCTAAAATTAGGCGAGAAATGTTATTAAAATAAAGATTTCATTAATAAAATCCCTTATCTGTAGAACAGTGAAAATTGTACTGCATAAAACCCAAACAACTCAGAACTCCTAGTGAAAATGGAAGAATCCCTAACGAAAATAAAAGATGAAGAGGATATTCAGAAACTTAACGAAACATATTTTAATTAATCAGACTTCCTAGGAAGAAGTGTTTTGAATGAATGAACAAATGAGTAAGGTAGACCATGAACAGACAAAACTGTAGTCTCAAGAGATGCGAGGTTCTGCCTTCCTTAGTTGTCAGAATGAAGTGGCAAATGAACAGGAATACTGCCCTAAGGAATACAGAATCCCTTTGGATTTATTATTATTTAGCTAACTAACAGTTTTTTCCTCTTCTGGAAGTTTCTTCCTTTTACTGGCATGCTGGAGGAAGCCAGCATTCCAATAGCCAGGCATGAGTGAACATAAGCAATAACCATTGGTACCCATTCTTTCAATGAAAAATTATGCTTTGCCCTATTAAATAATCTTTATTAGTTATTTGGCCAATTACAAAGTAAAGATGGCCAAGAATGGCAGAAAACAAATGTTTTATGGAGGAATGAGACATTGCCTTGATCTAATATAATAATCTCAAGGAGATTCCACATCATGTTAAAAAAGACAAACAGGTTTTAACATAAGGAGAAAGTATTCTTAAAAATTACCTGATGGCCATATTGTGAGATGCAGTTCCCAAAGCTCTTCGACCCAGTATACACAAGGCAAAGGAAAGGGTCACTAGAGGAGAATCTTCATCGCTGTCCAGATGCTACAAAGTTTTAAGATCAGCATGTTACTCTAAATGCAAATACCATCTTTAAGAGCGCCACAATACTACAAATGGTAATATTCATAAAATTTGCATGTAGCTGGACCTACTCACAAAAACATTCTTTACAATTAAACAGAAAAAGAAGGAAGATTATCACCATCAAAGGCTTTCTGCAAAATGCAAGCTTATTTTGGCTAGAAACAGAACATTTCATTCTCAGGTGGTGAGATCCCAAGGGAGGGGAGCTTTAGTAGGGGAAGGGGTTATTTTTTTGTGGTGTTTTTTGTTTGGTTCCACTCCTCTCTGACAGGACATTCTGAACCACAGGAGGTTCCTTATTGTTCAGAGACACTGCAACTCGAGAAGGCCAAAACCTTTTTCATGGGACGCAGTTTCTATGAAAACTCGTCCAGATTCCAGAAGAACAATCTATTTGGTAAAGTTTGGAGGGACACACTTTTAGTGAGTAACAATATCTACCTAAATTATATATCACTGACAGCACTGACCTCACATTTTAACAAGCAATCAAAACATTTCATTTACATTTACTAGCTCAGGAGAGCTTCTTTCACTGGAATTTTCACAAAGAAAATTTTGCAATCGAGCAGGAGATAAAAATGGAAACAACTCCTCATGCATACTCATTTTCAGGAGGATGCAGATTATTATTTCAGTCCATGCAATGAGTGATTTCTTATAGCTTTCTTTGATTCTAAAACTGAAGCAAATTATCATGGAGAATGCAGTTCCTTCTATAAAATACATTGATTTTCAGGGTTATGTGTACAGCAAAGTTGGGTTTTTTAATCTCATCTCCTATATGAACCTCTATATAGTCAGTGAATTAAAAAACAGAGGTAAAAAATACAGGAAAAAAAAGTGCATGTGCATCAGTGCTGGCATTCATTTGTCTTTTTAATTCTAAGTTACATGGTTCAAGTCTATTGGCATCCTGTGTGTTATTGTATTTGAAAGTCTCAGCCACAGAACAAGTGAAAAGGCATCATTTAACAGTGGCTTTCCCTGCACTGTGCAATTCTTTGTGTGTCAGAACTTGGGTCTTGAGACAGAGGTGAGAAAAAAAGAGGTGAAATATTCCCAGTAGGAAGAGATGTTGGGGAAGGGCTCAGAAGACAATCCAGTGAAAACAATATCAATATAATGATATGCAGAGAAACTGGTAGAATGGTATTCAGTGTTAGAGACATGAGAGGGAACCAAAGTGGAGAAGAAACATTCAGTGATGTTACAAGAAAGATTCAGTAATATTACACCAGCTGAGGTCAGTGGCAGCAAATGGGATGTGCAGTCTGTGATCCTGAGTCAAAAATGCGCCAACAGAGTGTGTGGTGGCCAGGAAAGAGGCACTTCTCCATTTTTGTCACTATCAGTAATAATCAGAAAATTAGATGGAGGCAATATGCTTGTTTGAAACTGTATTCTCCCTCTGGACTATTTTGAGTATTCCATGGAAATAGAGTAGTGCATTTCTGACAAATGACTGCTGACCATCAGTAGCCTTAGTGGCTCAAAGCATGCAAATGCACAGCTGTAAACCTGCCCTTGGCCTTTGAGTTCCACACAGTTTTGTGGTGTGGTCCACCTTTGAGTTACGAGCTCTCAGAGGTGACCTATGCTAGCAGTGAGTTTGCTGTGCACTTCCCTACCATGCTGTGACTGTACCCAAATACAGGCAAATTTTTGTAAAGGATACACAGGCATCACAAATGTTTGGCAAATGTACCCGATCACTGGCAATACTAAAGAAAGAGCAATGCTCTGATGACATTCCCTGAATGGAGCCAGCTCTGACAGTGTTTCTGCAAGCATTGTATATATCCATGTTTTCTAGAGCTGATGAAATTAACACTGCTTAATTAAATAAATTTTATTCTATTAATTCTGAGCAAGCAAAAGAGTACCATGCATCATTTAACTCCTATTCCATGAATTAAAACTACTACTACTAAAAAGAAATAAAAATTAACACTTACCTCCACTCTTTTTCTAGCACAGAACTGAATCCAGTCCAGATAAACACTGCAGAAACTAGCTCTTGTTATTCCTTGGAGACAGGGAACATAATCTTCATCTATGTTAACGTTAAACATTGCGAGGTCACGTTCAATATAATGCCACTTTGCATAAGGCTGCAGTATCTTTTGCATGGATTCATCTTTTATCCAGTCAAGAATTTTGGGAGAAGTTGCTGTAAAGTATATTATACTCTGTTGACAAAATGGACAAACGTTAGTCACTCATCTATGATTAAAGCAGATGTATTTTACACAGAAGAGAAGAAATCAGACGTGGTCCTAAATCAAACAGGACCACATTCACACAATAATGATACATATTTTTCCTATTTTTTTCTGCTTGGCATGACTGCTTCAGAAGACTGTTCAAGTTAGAAAGATGATAATAATTGATATCTAAATACCAGACAACAGAAAAAGAAGTCATACTTTCAATATCTTTCTACCTTACAGGAAAATGAATACAATGATAGGAATAGAGAGTTCCAGCATTCACACATGCTAATTACAGAAGACTAGTGGGATTCTAGAGTCTATCACCAGGAAGGTGATACCAATAACAGTTTAGACATATTTTGAAAAAACAGTAGTAGATGATCATATGCTCAAAGTACGGCTCTTTTTTACTCACTGGAGTTACTGCTTTCCTAATTCTTCAACAAAAACAGCTCCACCATGATTTAGCCATAAAGATGAGATGCCACAGATGTGTATGACACAAGTCTGAAATGCCCTGTTTTAATTGCTGTTTTCTCCTGGCATTTAGTAGCACTATTTTTGTTATTTGTCAATGCAGCTGGTAAAGGATAATGGATTTTTTTCTTATATGTCAAGTGAAGAAGTTGGTAACTGATGTAACTGAGTTTACTTTTAAAGCACTGAAGGAGGAGCAGCATTCAACAGGAACTATTTCAACAAATGCATAAATATTAGAAAGCAGCAATACTTGTATCTTATATCTGTGACCGAGTTTCTAAGTTTAAGTTCTTCTAACCACTGTGTCTGGAGACATTAATATAATAATAAATAAAATAGTAATTAAAAAAATCTATTCAAACAAAGGTTAAAGCATGTTTCCAAAAGAATATGAAGCCTAAGAAGTTGTTCCAGTGCTTTCCATCAATTGGAAAGTCCCATTTTCATGTTTTATCAGTATAATATTAATATATTAATTTAGAATTGAGTTCCAAAGCAAATGAGGAGTAAGTGCACACAAATGAAGATGATGTAGTTCTACTTTACCCAGTCAATGGAAATACTGCTAATAAAATAAATGTATAAAAATTAAAAATTATGGATTACAAATGGCAGCAGCACTACCAGCCTTTTTAAAACACCCAGATGCTCTCCATAGTTTAACTTTCAAATTATACAAAAACCACACAAGTAAGAGAATTAAGCTTCGGAGGAAAGACAAGTCAGACAGATACAGACTGAGAGTGGACCCTTAAATTCTTGGCATCTGGAGAAAATGCACTCTTTAAAAAAGATTCATGCAGAAACAATAGGAGCTGAAAACACAGCACTCAGCGAATACAGACTTCTTGAATACTAAAAGATGTTTAAATAAGAATATATTGAGAAGAGATGGAGGAGGCACAAGGGAAAAATATCACAGTAGTTGGGCAGGAAATGATTTCAAAACATATGCAGAAGGGCTACAGGAGCTGACCCACTTTATTTGTGGAGAATAAAAATCCTTCTGTAAGAAGAAATATGTGCATTTCTAGGCTGTCAATGAAACTGCAAATGAAATAAATATGACTTAGGAATAAGATGCTCAGTGCAACTCATTGTATAAAAGAGCAATACAGTAATTATTCCTGAAGGACAGAAGAAGTGAGACCAATACAGTAATTATTCTTGAAGGATAGAAGAAGTGAAACAAAGCATACATTATCTTTGTTGATTTTCAAGATAAAGTTTGCTTTTTTTTATTATTCTTATCTGTGTTTACAAAGAAGCCAATTCAGCTGGGGAAAAAATCAGACTCGCATTCAGACACAAAACCAGCAAAAATTTCTGTCACCTAATTAAATTCTGCCCTTGGTAACTCTTCCAAGATATGTTTTGTGCACAAGTACATCCTCAACTACATGACCATTCAGAAATAATATGGTAAATATTTACAATATTGTAAGCTACAGACAATAAACCAGAAACACTCCAAATGCTCAGTGCAATGGAAGTGCAGTTGCTGCAGAAACTCCAGCCTATGTGTTTTCAGAGTTTGTGATTTACGTGACCTGAATACTGCATGATCTATAGTTCTTACAATTAGTTTCCTACACCAATAAAAAGGAAGTGTCACGGCTTTAAAATGGTCACAGCAAAACTGCACAGGGTCCTTACTCAAGACTCTCCTATAAGAAATAGCTGGGGAAGGACTGAATTCTCACCTCTGCTTCTAATACTGTTTATTTGGAGGTAAGCATTAAAGAAACAAGACAAAAGCTGATCTGATACATGACAATCTTCTCACCTTCCAAAGCTTTATTAAGGATTTTACAAAATCTTTTTAAAGCTCCTGTTTATGGAAGAAAGTAATTACTTTTAAGAATAGGAGAAGAAAATCTCCATATAACTTTCTTTTGGTGATTGTCATTCTAAAGAAGAGATCTCCTGAGTGCACTCTCCCTTCACTGAAAGGAGTCCCAGCCAAGGCTAATACTGAAGCTGCCAACAGATTATCTTCTCTTCATCCTTCCCTAAGAAAATAGGTAGACTAAAGGATCAACACCTTTCTGAGAAAGAAGATCTGTCAATGCAGTGTTATAGTACTGGCTCAACTAAATCCAACCAAAAGAGATTCAATTTTCACACCTTCAGTGGTAAACATAAAATCTGCATACAGTGAAGATGGAGCCACACCTCAGTGGTATGGAGATCATTTAACCCACCTCCCTTTTACTCAAAACAGGATCAACTCACCACACCTGTATCACATGGGATGGAAGTTTGTCTAAGCCATCTAACCTATGTCAGCTGCTTTTCAGGTATGTCCAGAACCAGATGCCCTAAACTATCTTTCAGTTAAGCTTTACTTCCCATGTGATAAACCTCACACTTTCCAAAAGTCCTCTATATATTAATTGATTTAAAGGCACAAAAAAGTTCCAGTTTACAAAGCACAATTCTTCACTGCTTTCAGCTCAAAAGCTGCTGGTTTGATTGCAGATTAGACTGGGATTTTTTCAATCCCACTCGCCATCAAAAGCTGAGTCATATGTCAGCTTGCATCAGTTTGTGTTCCAGTTATTCAGGTTACCTTTTAAAGTAAAGCAAAGCAATTGTAGCAACATGCTCATTACAGTTTAAAGAAGGGCTGGTTTGTTTTTTTTAGTTTAGATGCGTTGCTTTAATACAATTTATAGCCATAAAACCCACTTCTAAAATGAAAAAATCATGCTCGCATGCAGTTTTGTTTCTAATTAGCGAATTAAACAAAGCAGGTTGGTTACCAGGCCAAACTGCCTGGAAAATTATTTATGAAATCTCAGTCTGCATTTTACAAAGTAATCAACTGCATGATCAAAACAGCTTTGTAAGGTTATGAGCTGGTTTTAACTACATTGGCTCATTTGCAAAAAATGGTGATTAACTTATTTATAACAGGTCTCTCTCTCTGAGGTTGAAGATTTTTACAGCTGCAGAGATGTAAGTTGAAAGGAGATGTCAGGGATGGTTGGGAATTTTAGGAACTCGCTTCATGGCAGTACCAGTGGCATAGGAAGCCGCATTTGGCTCTTGCTGTTTCAGTAGAAGACTATAAAGCTCAGCAAATTCTTCATTTGCTGGACTGGGAATTGTTTTGGCAGAGGATGAATATGTCTTGCCAGATTATAAGGTTCAATTATCTTGACAAATTAGTATCTGTGTGGTTATTGTGATCTTAATAACAGTGCAAATACAGAAGTGATGTAAATGAACTGCTGTTTAATCAATGGAATATGCCAACTTCAAATGTGTTTTGGTATGTATGTAAAACAGAAGCTAAGAAGGGAGTTTGCACTACTAAGAAAGTACATTTGAGAAATAACTCTTCAGAGGTTTCCCAAGAACTTTATGCTTGTTAATCTCTTTTTTTTTTTATTTCCCACAAAAAAAAAGAAAGCAGTGGAAAGGCCAAGGCAAGAAGAAATAACAAACTGTAAGTGAAGTTTTGTTAGACCATAAGAACGTAAGTAGGAACAGTTCCTCTCGCTTTATCACTAGAAGATGTTAACTCACCTTGATTTCTGCTGAAGCATGCCCAAGATTTTCTGTACTGATTGTAAATGATCAGAAGTAAATTTAGCTAAGGGAGATATGGATTAATTATCCCTATTCTAGTGGAAGGTGTCCCTGCCCATGGCAGGGAGGTCGGAACTGAAAGATCTTAAAGATTAACCCAAATGATTCTATGGTTCTGTGATCTAACATCAAGTCAGTCCAATTACCAGACTGTAGTGAAGATGAATAAACATAAAGCAAAAAACTTCAAATGCTCTTTCTTCTACAGCCAGCCAGCATTCCTTCTATTTGACAAGCCTGCCTAGGAATAAAGTACGCTTTACCAGAGAGTTTACCTTGATATAGTATCTGATAAGTATTCTCCGCAGGTCGAACACTTGCAGCATTGTTGCGGCGTTGTTATCAATGATGCTGTATCCTTCCAGGATGTACTGGGTGCGTGTTATTTCCCATGTCAGCCATCGGAGGTTAAAGGCTGCATTACATGATAACAAGTGAGGCAAGTGCCCAGGCTTACAACAGCAGCAGCCTTCGTTGTCTTCATCTCCTTCTGTTATAGCTTCCACTTCTCTCTGCTGGCAATATGTCCCTTGGCAGTGAGAAAAAGAGAGTATGCTGCCAGTTATTGGGGGAGGAGGAAACAAAGGACTTTTTCCAAGCTGAAATGTTTGAAGGTTCTATGCACATAGCAAAAACCTAAAACAAAGAGCTATGGCAACAAATTAGATGTGCTAATTGATCCATGTGCAGCAGCAAATAAAGCTGTGAATTATTTACTATCACCTAATAAAAGCCAGAAGGGCCTGATCTAATGTTCTGGGCGTTGGGTTCTGAGCTGAGCTAAACTACAGACCGAAGCTTCTGCCTTCAATAAAAACTCACCAGGAAGCAACACTAAAGAGTCTCGCTCCATAAGGCACATTAAGCAAATTGATCCAAGTCTCAGTCTGCTTCTTCAACTAACACAAAGGACGCAAAGAAAGATTTTACAGTGTGTCAGAGTACTTGTAAAATCTGGGGTTTAGCAAGCTATCTTGGAAAGAAGGTTCCAAAAATAATGTCTACTGGGTTGTGCTCTCTCCCACTGGAGTAAAAGCTACTCTGGATCAAACATCTCTAATGAATAGCACTAGTGGCTGTACATCACGAGAAGAGAGCAGCTTTCTAATTAGTCTATTACACAGGCTTTAGATCAAAGTAGAGTAAATTTTTCTAAAAAAGGTATGTTACCTCAAAAAGAAATCATAAGGCAGATGCAGAAACAATAATGCAGACTCTGGATTTCTAGCCTGTGCTGTGCACACTAGGTGGTCAAGCTGAGCCCTTGGGGATTTGAAATCTATGAATGTGGTTTCTAGACCATGTACAGCACTACTAATAAAAACTGAGGCAGCCAGCCATGCGTTCCCCCCAGTACTCTCAAAATACACAAGTTGTACGTTCCTGATGTATGTATCTCTTTAAACTTGATTCTCTGTAGGCTGTTGCAGAAATTACTCTCCACTGAGTTTGTACATAAACCATCTTTCAAGGCCATCTCCTATGATGCAAGTAACACATGTCATGCGCAGGCCTTCTGCCAGAGTTTGAGTATCACCCCATGGACTGCTGACTCCATCAGCCTCCGAACAGACTCAACAGGAGAGGAAGATGCTGCACACTGCTGCAGTTCAACAGGTATGACTCCCTCCCCACTGGGACCAAGGGACCTGTTGTGTCACTGTAAATGGAAGAAGACTTTAGCTATATTCATCAACTGAACATTGGACCAGGAAAGAACACAGTGCCAGCTCCAATTCCCTGCAATCTGCCAGCACCCCAAGAGACAGCCTGGAGCAAAGCAGCAACCTAAAGGCCTTTGGGTGGAGCATGATGACAATTGCTGTGCCCTCGACTGTCTAGCCCAGCCCCACCATAACTGTCTGACCCATAACCTGTGAACTTGAGTTTGTACCAAGAGAAGCAGCATCCAGAATATTCCTTTCTCCTCATTAAAAAAACCTTTCAAAATATACCAAAATATGCTAGAGTATTGCCTATCACCTTCTCGTTTTTGCCAGTACACCATCTAAAATGTATGCAGCAAACAAAAACATACAAGAAAAAAGAATAGAAAAATCTGAAGGAAACGTGTGAGAAAACCCAGGATTGTAGACCTAAGAGATGGAGGAAAAAGATCCAGTATATTCCAGTGGTCTCTGTCCAGTTTGCGATGAATGAAAATTTACACTGTGAACCCAGTGGTTTTCACACGCTGATACACATTCCCCCTTAGACTCCACAGATATACAATATGAAAAATGATTAAATGTCTTCAGGTCACCCAAATATAAACATCTTTCCTTTCAACACTGCCACAAAGTACAACACATGATCTATTAAGCTGACATTTCCAGTTGGACTGGACACGAACTGGACTGCTTCTGCTTCATATTTCACAGATTTCTACATGAATTAACACTTACTGTGCCACAGCAAAAAAAACCCCTAGAACTGCTCTGAGTCAGTGGATGCTTCTGTGAAATCAAGTCAAAAGACATTTTACTCAGATTGAAGCAGGGAAATCATAATCCTTTGTACACTATTTGAAAGGAGTAAAATAACTACTCCATGCTGGTGCTGTTACTATTGCTGTTACGCTTACTTTTGAAAGTTTAAAGGTTTCTCGGTATTACACTGAATTTAAGAGAAGATACATATTCATCCCAGGTGATAAGCTAAGTATTACCAAATATTTATAAGGGATGAAAAATGAAAAACATAAGCCTAATCAACAACTGCCACCGATTCCCCTTGCAACCACAGGAATTAAAGATGGCTTTGCTTAGTCTATGAAATTCTATTCTTAAATAATTTTTTTTCTTTTGGAATGGCAATATCACATTTTATTCCTGTGGCTTTTTCTATGTGCTCTCTGTATTATCCCTATTAATACATGCTAAATATTATTACTGCAGATTCTGTAATTACTAGTTTTCTTAGGACACCTATTCTATAAAATACAGGGCCTAAAGAGGCTTGCAACACAAAGAAAAAGCAAATTCAAGAGACCCTCAATGTTTAAAGGAAACTGTCATCACATGCATAACAAAGGGAAGATGATGCCAGAACATATTTGCATTCTCAGCTAATTCAGCAGGTTAAAATGTCTCCAAGTATTCTCTGCTGGGTAATTTTAATCAACTAAAGTTAAAATTATATTACAGTGGGTGCAATCAACTTGAACTTGAGAAGCAAGAGACATTCTAACACAGACTGTGTTATTACAAAATCTCTAGGAACTAACCAAACAAGTTCATGTGGTCCTTTTACAAATTAATTCCAAAGAACGTGCTCTTCAACATCTGGCAAGTATGCACTTGATTAACCAAACTTGTTTGATGGACTTGGGTACACTTTGGGGATTTGGTGTCTTTGGGGTATCCCTGTTAAGTTTAGAGGTGTAATCTGAGCCATGGCCAGTGCTCTGAGAAAACACCAAATCCTCATTCCTAGCATCATCTGATGATTAGTATTTCCAAACATCTAGTAAAGGAACTCAAGTCTGCAAAGACAACATTCAGACAGTGCTCAAGTATGTGCTGATTCCCTCCAACTCTCACAGTCAGTTCTAGAAAGACTGCCAGTAGTTTTCTCTCATCTTTAATGGAGACTCGCTTTAATCCATAAGGCACAGTCTGGACTTCAAATGCCAGATTGGCATTGAACTGGCATTTTTTACTGAAAAATTTCATTTACCAGTGCCTACATCAATCCTTTTTGGTTCATTACTCTAGACTCTGGTACCGCAGAGACTGAGAGCATGTGCTCAGCTTTATGCATTGAGCCAGAAGGGACAAGACATAGTAAATGAAGTTAAGCATTTGTATGCATATTTTACAGAAGGATGACCCTAAATTTTGTGTGTATGTTATATGCTGATGATTTAAATGACAGCTTTTTATATTGCTTCTCAAAAAATTATCAAGTTCAAGCAACTCTGAGAGAATTATTCATAATACCAAAGAGCAGGGAACAGAACGTGCACTTCAGTTCTGCAATATAATTAAGTGTAGTACCATTAAATATTAAAATATAGGAAAATGTTTTCACTGATAATTAGTAATTTCAAAATCTGAGGGAAAACATTTTTTTACATTTCTTTCTGCAGTAGACAGAAAATAAGCTCATGCTAAACTGAAGTTTAGTCACTCACTCTGCCCCTTGCTAGTACAGATGAGACCAATTCATTTGTAAGGTATCTAACACTGGCTGGTTGCCAAAAATCCAACAATGTAAAAAACATGTGCCAGCAGAATAAAGCAAGGTCAGCCTATGTCAGCTCAGGAGAAAACCAGGCTGAGAACTTGGAGCTCTTTGTATTTTCCTGATGCATCAGGATTTGAGGACTCATTTGTGCTCTGCCAGAATGATCTGTCCTAAATGGAAATAAGAAAATTGAAACTGAAGACTGTAATCTTGCTTCAAGAGGATACATAAAATACACCTAAATGAATGACCTTCTAGGATTTAAAGCTGAAACCACAGTGTGCTTTTGAATTCAATTTTGAAAACTCAGTGAGTGAAAAGCATTTTTCAAGTTCTGAAGGGCCATAAAGAAAAATCTGTTACACAATTACATAATTCCAGGAGCAGTTTTAGTTTCCATAGAACACTTCAGTTCAACAACACATGCAGAATGGGGACTAATTATTGTGGCTGAAGGCAGTGCTAGCTTGAGCACTGAGGACTGCTGACATAAAAGCAACTACAGCCTCACCCCACTGGGGTTGAGATCATCATGAATCACTCTCCACCACTAGGCACTTCCAGCTTTAAACTCTGTGACCCCAACAACCAGTTCTGGCCTAGAGGATTTAACTAGGGGCTAAGTCTGAGAGGTGGAGCTGGATACGAAGTAGAGAGACACAGAGAAGGACTGAAGCCCAGAGTAACTCTTTTTGAAGGCCATGCAGAGGTGTCCTCACAGCCAACCCCACAAAAAATGCCTGGTTGCTCACCACTTGTTGGCAAAACCACACATGTGAATATTTACAAACAAATGCATTATAGTGGAATTATGTGACTCTGCTGCAAAACCAAGTATTCCCAAATTCTGATCAATAAGACTCTTTCTCACTTCTTTTCTACTCAGGAAAGCATCTTAATAAGCAAGTTATCACCCAAAAGAAGCACAAAGAGCATAATTACAGCCACTGATTGGCCATCCTCTCCTGAAACATGCATCAAATATAGTTCTAGAAATACAAAAAACTAAATATTTCCAAAGAGCTCAAAAATGGAAACTCACAAATCCCAGAACTAAACACCTTCTGGGAAACAGTGACTTTTTTTGGTTCCTTTCTGCTCTTTTGCTTGTGGAACTGAGATTAAAAATAGTAATTTATAGGCTCTGATAATCTCAGCTTGTTTCAAAGGAAAATATCAGGATTTAAAAAACAATATCAATTCCTCAAACATCAAGGCTCTTAGTTATAAAAGTGTGGTTTAGTTTTCAACTGCTTCATGTACTCATACGCCTGAAAAACAATCTGGTTTTCAAACCAGATCAGTTGCTCTAATAACAGGCACCCCTTCTCCTCAGAAACCTTTCCTTTTCTTGGTCCACAGAGACACATTAAGAAAGCCCAGGTGGAAGAAAGCATTCTCCAAAGATGCTGGTTGTTAAACTTGCACCTATGAAATGCCAAAAAAACCTCTCAGGTCACATCTTTTGGAGTGCAATCCAGATGCAATATTTTGTTTCTGGCAAAGACATTTTCTCAATAAAAATGTTCCAGTGTATCTAACATTTTCCTTCCTTCCAGAAGTCTTCTCCAGTGCACCCATATATATATATATATAAAATCGTAGAAGGGAGGAAAGGGAAAAAAGACATGAAATATTTATTCTAGTATGTTACAGAAACTATTCTAAGCCTATCTGAAATTCATAGGCAGCTTCCACTGTTGGAGCATCACTGTACACCTAGAAAGACTAGTACATCACAGATTTCCTGCATTCAACAAAAAAGTGTCCTCTTTCCTGTTTCATGACATTCTTCCCAATTAAATCACCAAAATTAAGGAAATCCCTTTGTATTCTTTCTGTCCATACCTCTAGTATTTCCAAGCATTGTGTCTCTCATGGTTTTTTTTCCTTACAAACAATGTGCTTTTGGTTTTTAACTTCTCTCAAGGGATGTGTTAAAAATGGCTGTTTTTCTCTGAACTCTCTGTAATTTATCAATACCTTTTAATGGTCTGGTCCATACATTGAACATACCTCAGCTGTGGTCTCAGGAAAGATATGAAGGTGGGCACTTTTATTTCCCAACAGCAAGAAGTGGTTTGTTAAAAAAAAAGAAACCCCAAAGTTGCAACCACCCTTTAAATAAAGAATGATTCTTGTTAGTGCTACAGCGCCTTCAGACACAAAAATCAAACACCATTAAATACTCCTCACACTGGTAATGTACTTGCTACTGTAATAAAACAATGCAGCATACACATACGCTGCAGAAATGAGTAACTGTCCTTATTTCTTAGACATAATTGCTGTGCCTAAAGTGTATGCCCTAAACTGGCTGCTTTCATACACCATTTTACATGGGAAATAAGCTAGCTAATGCTCAGAAAGCCCCATAGGCAATCCCATACTGCTGCCACAGCTGCCTTCCACGATGTACAATTACATCTGTGGCTAATCCGCACTTCTTGCCTTGATCCATCTAATGAAGTTCCAAGTGAAGCATGAATATTGCACGGGCAACATGCAGTAACAAAAAAAATCACAGCACAGACTCAGAAGTGCATTACAAGACTGAAGAATACTAGGCATGAGTTAGAAAACGGCTCCTCAAGACTTCAGCAACACCACCAGTAAGTAGTTTCTTCATTACGCATGTAATGCCTAACCAAATATTCTCCAAAAGACACTTTGTAGACACACAGACTAAACAGGAAAACATTTTAAATCTTCCTTGTTCTACAGGGAACTTGTGGGATGAGATATTTTGACATTCTTTCTGCTTGCTCCCTGATTGTGGGTTTTCCCATCTCTTCTTTTCAAATTAAAGGATACATTATGTATTTCTTCTGGCAGGCTGCTTTTAGCATACTGCTGTGGTCTAACGCAGACAGCAGAGTTAAGTTACTGAAGGGCTCAATTCGTCCACATCAACATGCAGCTCCTTGGAAGTGTTCCCCTAGTCTCAGCTCATTACTACCTTCTCTTTGTTTTCCATAAAAGAGAAGCCACGCATTTCCTGTCAATGCCTGGAGGTCTTGGGCCTCCCCTCTGCTTTACACTCAGGATGAATGACACAATGGAGGCACATCCTCTCTCTGTAGAATGGGAGAGTGAAGAACTAATTCATAGAGGGTGCTTAATATGAACAGGACTCGAGATGGATGAAAGGAGTCCCAGCTTTGCTGACTCTCTTCTTTCAGTCAGCTCAGTCTGTACTTTCTCACTCTGACTGCAGGTGCTTGGTTGGGTTTGTTTTTTCATTTAAAAGCTGAGACAAATGCTTCTATTGCATACAGCTAGGAAGGCATCTGAATCAGTCACTTTTAATGCCAACTCTCTGTTAGGTTGGACTGCAAACTGAGGGAGTATGTCCTCTCCCAGTACCCTTAAATGCAGAAGACTCATCCTTCTTCAGGCACTACCGTAGCAGTGTTGCCAGCAGAGCTTTTCAGCTACCACAATGAGAAACACTTGTAGGAAAATCCAGGGCTCCACAATGCAAATATTGCTTTTCATTTAGTCATAAACAGAAAACAGTCAGAGGCACAGGGAACACTGTTGTGATTCACTCCAAAGCAAACACAGATTTCCTATTTAAGGAACAGCAGATTTTTAGGGCCCTCAATTAAAATTACTTGTTTGAAATTGAAGTTAGGCAGCCAAAACTCAGAAATTACAGATTTCAAGTTCCTCCTCTAGCCCTTTTTTTCCCTTGTGGGAAACCATTCTGTACAATGAAAGGAACCAGGGTCCTGTGTAAAAAAACAGTGCATGACCAGACAACTAAAAATAGAAATGCAAGATACCCAAAGCAGAGGAAATGAGCCTAGTGCTTAACAAATGCCATTTGACTTTATAAACCATCAGGTCCTTCCAGGGCAGTTCCATACACTCTTTCCCACTTCTGCAGAAAAAAACATCCTACTGTATTCAGTCCTAGTCCCCACCAGCCATTTGCAAGATTTGAAAATGGGAAGAACATGCCTAGTCTGCACAGGGGATGGCTCTTGGTGCTGCTTGGTGGAAGACTGCTTTACCTTCCAGCCCCTGCAGGCAGCAATCCTCCGCAAAGGAAGGAGCAAAGAATGCCTTCCAAGAAAGAGTTTCAGTCTCAGCTTTCACAGAGTTTCCTTAGAACAGCCTTGGATCCCCTTATGGAACTTCTGTGTTCAGGTCAACCCTTCTGGCTCCTTTTACTCAGACTCAGTGCCTGGGCACCTTTGTGGCTATGGCCCCACCAGAGCAGCCCAGCTCCTTGCTGACACAAGGACCAAACCTCAGACCATGATTCTGCAGAATAGTTTATCTAAAACACAGCAGCCCTCATGAGTTACCTGGAGACACAAAGAAGCCTCTGGTGTCAGCACATCACGTCAGCAAGTCTCCACTGGGCAGACTGCTCACATTTTGGCATCCATCAGGCTATTACAGACTGCATCAGGCAGATCCATCTTATCTGGCTTGTGCCTGGCTCCCCACTGGGCTCCTCTGTTTCTCCTATTCCACCAATAAACAGGCTTGTAGTTCATGTGGTTTCTCTGGCACCCATTCTGCAGAGTCGAGTGGGGTTCAGCTCTCACTTGGTATGTCAAATGCTACTTCTTTGACCTGTTCTTTTCTCAGGTAAGTTCCTTCATTCAACCCTACATGGCTTCTCTGTTCCAGGCCAAAGAACATAGTAACAACAATCACACTCCTCTGAAATATTCTGAAAGCTGCAGAAACCTTCCTTACATATCCTGTTGGAGAGGACAAAAAATAACTATACATTTTCTCTTATTCTTGGAACAGCATCATCCAGGGGATTCAGAGAAGAGGGGGAGTCCATTTGCCTCCCATTTCCATCTATTTCCTCTCCTTCTAGTATTGGGCAGTCTCCTCCCTCAGTGACGCTCTGAGGGTAAGGTGGAATAGGGGACTGGATTTGTACTGAAGATGGGATAACCTAGATGAAAGTCCCATTTTCCCACTCCTCCTTCTCCAGTAACTGAAACGTGCTTTCCAGTTCTCTCTTGAGCAGGCCCACTGAACACTGAGGTAAGAGGTGCTGCTTTGCAAGCTGCCAGCCTCCTCCCGAGGAGAGCAAGAAAGGCTGGGAAAGAGGATATTCCTCATGAGAAATCAGCTGGCTCTAAGCCATAGCCCATGAAATACATGAGAGGCTGTGAAGCTCAGCCCCAGCTGAACTTCAAGACCTGCTGCAGCCAGCAGACACATTGGATCTATTCACAAAGTGAAACAGTATTGACTACAGTTAATTAACACTGAACAGACTTTGTCTGTCTGCATGGAAAGGTCAATTTTCAGACGCATTCAGCTACTTAAACTGTGATTTTAGGGAATATAGAGATGCCTTGACAGGTGGCACACAGCAATTTTTGAGCATTGCTCTCAGATCCAAATGCCAAACGGCACTTATTGGCACTGAATGATCCTGGCTCAAAGTCAAAGAAAGTCTTCACAAATCACTTTGCAACAAAACTATTCAGTTGTTCCCCAGTCAATTTCTAGTTCATTAAGTCTGTCTGCTAGGCTCCTGATCTTTTTATCCAGCTAGCATGTGGCTTGAGCACCCATTCATATTGTTTCATCTGTTTCCATGATTTATTTACTTCAACTGCCTCAGGATGGTGATGATAGAGAGGGACCCAGCAGTAGGTGACAACTGCATAAAGGAAAAAATAACCTCACAAAACTCACATAATTTAAGCAGGAAAGTGAGATTTCTTTCTTCTGTTTGTTTCAAATCCTACAGTGATCTATTTTAATACAAAAGGATGGTCAGCAAGGATAATTTTCAGAAGGTAGAATGCAAGTACCAACACTGCGAGCAGCACCACTGCTCACCCTGGAGGCATACAGCGAGAAGATACAACTTGCACAGATGTCTTAGAAGTTGAAGCAAGCCTCAGAATCACACATACATGATCACGTACCCCTCAACAATCAGCAGCATCATCACCAACAAGAAATTCTGAGGCTGATAAACAAATTCTCTCTCTTCCTTTCCAGCTGTTTTTTTCTTACAATCTGTACTGAATAGGCATCTCTTCAGGTACTAAATAACAAGCTGTTTTAAGTATTTACTACTATTTTCTTTCTGCATGACTTTGCTTAGGACATAGGAGCATTACCTTCATCCCCACTATATAGGAAGGAAAGTGTTTACCACAACCTGTTCAACATCCTACAGGGAGCCTGTCACAGAGTCGAGACTTGAGTCCACACATGTTATTTCCTAGTCTAATCCTGCCACACCAAAGTGCATTCAAAGAACCAGTCTGTCACCTATTTTCTCACACTCAACCTTGCTGAAAAGTCACATCAATTATACTCTCCTCTACACACTGCCCATTAGATGCTCAGTCCTTGAGCCTGGGAAGCTGCTTATTCCAGTATTTCAAAACTCCCATCACCTGCAATTTGAAAGGTTACAAATCCAAGCAACAAACCCAGGTAGACAATATGTGTAGCATGAGCAAAATTTAAAAGCTGTTTAACAGCTTTGTGGTTTTACTTTCACTTTGCTTCCTACTCTAGGGACAACAAAAATGGTGTGAAACTACGAGCAACTGGCCTCACAAAAGCCGCACCACCAAGGAAGGGGATGAAACTGCCATTCCTTAAAGATGATTACACTGGACAGGGAGAAAGTGTGCCCCCTTGTTTAACTGAAGGGACAGCATTTCCTAAATAAGAGAAATATGAAGACCTGATCAACTTGCTTCTCTTCTGTTCTGCTGTGACAGTGACCACCTCGACACTGGTGGTCTCAACACCTCAACTTCCTGCATGGTCTGACACAGGATATTTTCCATGGAAGGAGTCTTATTCTATTTTTTGGTTGGTGGGTGTTTTTTTTCTTTTTTTTTTTTTTCAAAGACAAGCTTTTTGTGGTTGAAAAATTTTAAGAACAACTTTGATTTTCATAGCTAGGAAGGAAAAGTAATAATCTGAAAACATAACTATTACCCAAAACATCTGTGAACCAAGCAAACAACTCAACATGCCTTCTCTCTGAAAGTCTCAAGATACCACAGAACATGACTCCAAATTTCATAACACCTAGGTTTCAAAGCATCATTCAAATAATGATAGAAAGAAGTACCAAGCTTTTAGACAGACCAATGTCTGTAAAAAGACAAAGGTCCTCAAACTGTACTATAGACTTGTGATAAATTAAAAAACAGAGGGGATTTGTAGCTGGTTTTCTTGTTATTTAAAACATCAGGGATCCTTACCTCGAAATTCGAGCCCTCTGAGCTGAAAGGTGACAAGGCCATTTCCAATTTCGATCAAGTGCACAAAGGCGTTTAAATAATCCGATGTCAGAATAAAACAGTCTCCTGTGTTGTAGTTTCCCCAGCGGCCCAGAATCAAATCTCCACAAAGAGACTCCTGCAGAGATCTTGTCAAATGCTCATAAAAAATGGAGTTGAGATTATTGTCATCATTTCCTACAACCAGAGCAGCACACATTTGTAAAGAATCAAATTAATAATATACAAAGCCATTCTGCATAAAATTCCATGCTCTTTTTCATTCCTGCTTAATGTCTTCCTGATACTTTATACAATCTACATTTCCTAGATGTCCCTTCAGAGAATCAGGCCTGAATGTTTTGTTTAATATGAGCACTATTGTAAACAAAAGATCAAATTACTGATAACATGTATTTCAGAGTCATTTAAATAACCACATTTTACAAGAAGAGAATTCTTTGACTACACAAAGTCTCTGCAATGTTAATGTTTATATACTGTTCTCAATTTAAAGAAACCAGAAATCATTATTTCAGTACATATGTTTAAATTTAAAAATTTTTCTGAGATTTTTAAAGACTTTAGTCACAAGGCTTCCCATGATTTTGTTGCGACTTTCTTCTTTTAGTCCCCCAGAAATTTTTCAAAGATTTGTTGATGAAATATCTGTTGGTTCTTCAGATGGGGATACTTATTTTAAAATAATTTTCTTAATATATTGAGTAAGAATAAAATATCCACCACTAAAATTGCTACCACTTTAAAAATAGTAGCTGTTCAGTTACACACTGCTTGGACCAAATGTCCAGGTGAAAAGTGCTCCATCACAGTCTAGAAGTGCCATCTCATAAAGGTCTATGGCATTTAACTGAATGAAAAGGTTCACTTTATGATGGTGATTTGTGAAAGGCACTGTACCTTTCACAAATGTCAAGACTGTGCCACATAATCCAAGGTGGGGTTGTCCTGTGTTTGCACTATTTTACATAACATATGCTTGACATATAAACTGCTTTTCTCTTCTATAATGTATCAGTGTCTCAACCATCAATACTTTTACAATGCTGGTGCAGGAATACATGTACAAATGTCAACATCTTGTAGGTTTATTTGTATGCATGGATACATATGTATAGGTAGCCATGCATATTTACGTCCGTGTGTATTTAGGAGCAGATCAAACATGGAGGGGGAAAAAAAAACAGAGGAAGAGGCTTCCAGAGGTTACAGCTTCCCTACAAATTGCTCTTCAACACAAGACAAGGAGTGGGCAGGTGATTATGCTGCTTTTCATCCCTGTGGTCATTCAGCCCTGGTATGTGCGTCCACGTGCATGTGCATGCCCGTGCAAATATACTCAGCTCTACACCTCCTGAAGTATATGCGGTCAAAATTTAAACAAGTCATAAAATTAATCTTTTAAGAACACATGCAAAAGTAATGTTTTGCTTGAGCTACAGGGTTTAAAACATAACTAACTTGGTGCATTTATAATCATGCTAAAGGTTATTGCTATCAGACGGCAAAATGGCTTTGGGAAACATCATAGCTCCCTGCCTTGAAATGATAAATAATTAAAGAGCACTATATACGCTTCAAATTACTAATACTTTTCTTGCCTTCTTGGACACCCTGGATTTTACCCATTTCTGCTTGCAGACATGTATTTGTTCATTCTACTGATGTAACAGATAAGGATAAAGGGGGGAGGGGCATAACAGCAATAATTAAAATGTAAATTTATAACTTCACAGTACAAGGCCCTGCCAGCTCAGTAGCAAAATAAAATCAGCCACAGAACACTAAAGCAGAAGAACACCATGTATGAAACTTTGGCCTCTCTTACTGGGACTGGGATTTGGTATGAGCGACTGGTATCAGTTTCCCCTGAGAAGGGTTCTGTCCCACCAGGTGCTGAAGAGTCTCAGGTGAGGTACCACATGCTCTCTGTCTCCACTGACTTGCCAAAAACTGCTCTCACTTCCCAGTCTCACAGGAACAACTGGTGCAGCCTGGGGAGGTGCTTCACATGGCCATGGATTGGTGCTCATTTAATGCATGGATACCCAGCAGAACAGCCCACCATCTTTCCTACTTCTTTTTCTTGCAAATTTTCCAATTTCCCTTTTCCCCCTCTCCAAAAAGGTTTCTTTCCAAGGAAGAGGAGATACCCGTTAGCCTAAACTGCTCAGAACCACTAACTTGCTGCCTTTTTTCCAAAGCCCACAGCTGACCTCTGAGTCCAGCTAGGGTGTCTGCTGCATATTTCACACAAGCAGCAATATTATGATAAACCAAGCAATTTGCAGCTCAGCATTATCTGATCAGCTACACATAACTGAGGAGCAAAGTTACTTGTCAGGTCACATGACTTAACTGGTGCCCTGCTACATTGAAAATGCTCTGGTTTGTTCACATAACATTCAAACCCTTTGCATCTCTTCAGCTTCCCCAGCAAAGCCTCACCAGCATAAACACATGACATTTTTCAAATCAAGCAAGATACCCAAACTCCCAGGCCATACCTGCATCCTTTTCGATCTGAATTGCCAGTCTGGTGTTGGAATGGTCCGATCTTTTAGTGCTGGAAATAAAGATATGCTGTACAGCCAATTCTTCTTTTAAAAAATACAATTCTCATAATAAACACATTTGTTTTCTTTTTAATGTACCTCCACACTTTGTATTCATTATGCAGTTCACACACTAATCCATTCATCAGGCATATATAGTTACTTCAGGTCAGTATTGCTATTGATAACGTAGCTTATCAGCACACAAAAGTGTCTGTGTCCCACTCTCCTTTTCCTCAAACTCTTTCTTCCCCATTTTCCTTCTTTTGGGGCACAGTCCATTCAGAATTTGGCATCTGTGATAATACACAACACTATGTACTTAAATAATTGAACTGGCTGCAGAAACACATCAGCCAGGTACCACCAAAACAGTGAACAGAAAGAATATTTAATCAGTCTTTCTTCCCTTCTAAGCCTTAAGGGAGACAGTTGGTCTCAACGAGTTTTCTTTGTGTGAAAATATTTCTGTGGACATGTAACATCTATGGAAAAACAACAACAAAAAAAATCACTTCACTTAGTTTCATATTTAGCCAGGCAGCAACTAGAGAGTCCCTGGTCATTCTTATTGCTTGAAAAAGAGTAAATAGCAGGACCTTAGTCCATACAGACAGTAACCCTGTCTCCCTTATGAATGGCACATTCCCTACTCCATATTTTGATTGTAGCAGTGGAACATAAGTATCACAGGAAAAATGGTTACAAATCAGAAAGCAACTAAAAGGTTGATTGGATTGAGCTTTTATGACTACCTGTAACAAACAGCACTAATAAAGTCTGAAAATAAGGAACGAGTAAACCACTGTGGGCCACCATGTGTTAAACAGAAGGGATTGATTGTCGTGGTGACCATGGCTATTTAAGTCCAAAGTATCTCACAAGCCTTCGGGGTATAAATGAAAGTCTGGCTAACTGAAATGCCATAGAAAATCTAAATTTCCCTGAAATACTGCTCTGACTGGAGTGTTTAGGGATTTCAGGACACTTCTTTAAGAATATTGCCTCAAAAGTTTTGCCCTCAACCACTAGCCTTAGCAGAAGATCTATCAATCAAATATGCAAATATTACCATTTCTTGGAAAATGGTTCACGAGGGTGGGGCGCACAGGGCATGGTGGAGATGTTGAACAGGCTGATGGTTGGCTAAACTTACAAAGCCTGAATTTAGCTATTCACTATGAGAACTTAACACATGTCCCAAGGAGACTGCACGAACCAGGGTATCAGTTATACAGAAGGTTTTCAAACAGTTGAAGTAACACTGAAAAAGGATGGTGTAAACCCAAGATAATGTCTCTGAAACACAGCAGAGGCTCTCTGAGCATCTTTATGACCTTATTCTTAGTACTAGTTCCCAGGATTTCATGTGTCAATACACACATTATTTAAAAGGTTGGAAGCTTCTGAGCGGAAGCTTATGCTGAATCCAGCTGTGGGAAGGATGCCACTGATGTCCATAATGTTAGAAAGCCTCTTCATCCACACCCTACAGTCTTCCCCAAAAGGCTGTGGAAAACTGACCATGAGAAAAACTGCACACAGGGTTCCATTGAGTAGACAGAAGAGGAACAGAACTGGTTTAATTCTACTTCCTACCAAAACCAACTGATTTTTGCTTTCAAAAGACATGTTCTCTACTTTGCAAAAAGTACGATTGGAGAAAATAAGAGTCTTAATTAAAATTATTTGCAATTAATATTAGTATATTATCTACATAGATTAACATTTTATTTGATGCATTATTTATCTTCCTGTTTCTGGTTGGTTCAGCTTATTGTAACTGCAATTTTCATTTCCTATGCAACAGAAAATAGCAATGGGGGAAGGGTCTCCTAAACAGTTCAGAATATAAAGAATGATTTTACTTCCAAAAGGTTGCCAGAATTCTTCCGCCCTGATATATACCCACCTGCATATGCAAGAGTAAGCATAAACATTATGTTAGGGAATTAAATCCATTTTCTATTCTCAGCAGAGAAACACTGCTGATTTCCAAATGCCTATGTTTTAACATTATGAGGCTCCTTAATAACTTTCAGTCCCTCTGAAATCAGTGTGGCAGTATGAGGTACATGCTAATAACTATTCTTTACCCCAATTTTTTAGCAACCTAAAAAGCATTTCTATTCTTGAGGCATACTGAGTCCGACACAAATCAACCAATACTTCAGAAAATTCTAATCTGTAATAAGTAGGAATCCTTCTGCCCAGAATGCAGGTCTGGCTCAATTTCTTTCCCCCCCTTTTTTTTTTTTTTCACTTAGAGAGAAAGATGCATGAAACAATCAGGGAAAATCACAAGTGCTTCAGGATACTCCAAGAGAGATAATAGAGCCTGCCTGGGAAGGAGGTAAGGAAATAGAACAGCTCCCACAAACAAAACCAAACCAGGCTCCACTGAGGCTTTACCTGCCATTCCAGGCACAGGAACAATTGTTTAAGCAGCTAAAACATGAGCCTTGGGACATGAGACAAGACTTGCCTTTTAAAATGCTACCAAAACCCCACAAATCTTTATACAGCTATTTTGAAGTATAATTTTATTTCATTCTTCGAAGATGAAGGGTAAGACAGGCAGTTTGTAAAGCAAACTTCTGTCCTGAAACTCAGTTCAGTGGAGTAAATGTACTCAAGTAATCCAGTTTAGATTTTAAAAGTCTCCTACAATTATTAGTAATCAAAGCTATTTTTCTATGTTCTTGAAGGCCATGGGAATTTGCATAGGATTAAACTATAATCCATTGAGCTTAACAATCAAACCAGCAATGCCTTTATTCCAGGGCTTTTCCCGCTCAACAAGGACCTCTCAAAGTGAACTTTTGGAATTAGTGGGTGATTTGGGCTTTCCTCCAGTGGCCCCTTGCTTTAAATTTGGTTGTTACCAAATCCAATGAGATAATTACTTCAGTAATTGAATTTCTTCCTCAAATGCATTATTCTATGCAAACCAAGTGCAGGTCTTTTGGCAACTGCTCTAGAGAGCAAGTGATTGTATTTGAATGTCTTCAGCTAAGACTTCAGCAATTTTAAAGTCAACATTCTGCTTAGTTCCTGAAATATCTATTTCATGCCCTTTTAATCCACCATTTACATGGACACTGAGACAATCCACTGGTTTGGGTAGTACTGTTCATGCCTTTATAACCACCACTTCCCTTTGCAAAAAGATTAAGTCACTTTCTACAATCCCTTATCCAAAAATACTTCCTAGAGTGACTTTCTTCTCCCACTTCAGTCTCCCAGTTTCCTTGGAAAGGTAGAAAAAAGGCTGAGGGAGATTTAGGCAGTCTGGGGAAGACACAGCTTATGGTGAGAATCAGGCAAACTGAGGGAAAAAAATAAATAAATTATTGCTGTGCTTATTTCCAGAAGATCAAAATAAAATTCCAGCTGTTCTATCTGCTTTGCTGATGCTGAGTTTTGCCCCAAAACACAAATTCAAGATTTCTTGGATTCCTGATGTGAAAAACAGGATCCCTACTTTGAAAGAGAACAAAACAAAGAAAAGCAGTTCCCTTCTGGGAGATGCAGAGATGCTTTTCTATGGTTGATCCAAAGTTTTTCTTTGCCTGTGTCCTATGAATTTTAATCCATCTTTCCATGACATCTAACAGGCAAATCTAACAGATAGAAACTTTACTATGCTGCAGCCCTATGATTATTCATGGGAATCTGGGAAAAAAAATCCTCAGTATTTCATGTGAATGTCTGATGCTGTTGGCACTATAAACAGAAGGCTTAGGATTAAAAACACAGTAGCAGTAGGCTACGATGTGAGGCAGGGGAGAATGACGTGGCAAAATAAACAGACACCCATGAATATTTGAAGTACACCAGAGGCAAAACTGATGGTATTAATTGGAAGCCTAAGGATACCCAAGTAGCTTTAAATCAATTTCATCTGAAACACAGAATCATTTCAGTGTGATTGTAACAGCTAAGGCTGACAGTCCCTTCATGCGTAACCATGCCCAGGTTTTCTGGGCAGCTGCATGGAAGATACACCTAAGGTTTAACTCACATTAATACAGAAACATCTCTTAAAAATGAAAAGCAATTTCTTCTTCCTGATCGCTCACTCTGATTTTTATTTTTAGTGTTTCCTTACTCCTCTCCCTTCCCTAACTGGGACAGTGTTTCATCTAACAACAATAAAAGTGGATTTGATTGCACACCAGGAAACTGGAGGAAGGCTAAGGTATAAAAAAACCCCAGTTGTTAAAGCCAGTGCTGTTGAAATATCCTTTTAGAACACAGAAAGATTTTATTATCAATAATGCTTCCTGCTCCTAGAGTTTCTTTACTTTCTTAAAAAGGTTTTTATAACTCATTCTGAGAGCTTCTTGGTTTTCTTGTGGTTTGTTTTTTTAATGTTTTGGGGGTTTTGGTTCTTATTCAGATTTTTTAAGTAGGTGCTAAAACCAGAATTAAGGTCATTTGCTGAGACACGACTCAGCATGCTTATTTGGTATATTTTGGCACCTTTCCTGAAAATGAGGTTCCTGTGCTCCTGCAGCAATAGGGATGAAAATGCCAGATGTGAATTTGAGATCAGAAGCTGAGTGCCCAAACATGGACTAAACAGCCCACCTAAGTGCTCTGACATTCAAAGGTTTAGCTGGAGAATTCACCTCTTATTTGTAAGCCAGGTGATTCATACACCTGTGTACTTTAAAATATTCACTAATGCTTTACCGAAATGTCATCAATAATCCTGCCTTTGTCTTATTTAGCTACCTTGCTACTTAATTTCTTTCCCATTGTCCAAACATGCTTTTCCTTTTAAAAGGCATTTAATCATTATCTTCAAATATTTTATACTAAGCAACACAAGAAGCTTAGTAAGTGGAAAGATTATGCCAACTGCACAGAGATGTTTGTGCTCACTCCTGAATAAGTGAAAAAGGTCTGTGAGGATGGACCTCACTGTCTGCAATTGATAGAAGTGCTTTTAATTTAAAATCAAATGTGTTAATTACATTACAAAAAACATGCACCTGAAATAATGCAGGTGAGTGTTATTTCTCTGGTTGTCCCATCATGAGCCAACACAAACATAGGAAAGGTACTGCACTGTACCCAGCTTTGGGCAAAGAACTCTGCAGGACTGATTCACCTTGACCTATCTCAGAAGCCTGAGAAACTGTAAGGACCTGGAAAGTAGAAAGGAGGTGATGAGAAATATCCTGTTCAAGTTTTCACCAGAAAGAGAGAGTGAGAACAGACGGGAAAAAAACTCAAAACAAAACAAATGCTGGGAGCTGATTCAGCAAATGAGACCAAGATGTTTTTCCTCCCTGACTCCACACAGAGACACATTGTTTAAACATCATGAAAGGAGGAAAGAATCATAAGGCATTTCAGAATTCATTCTTGATATTCTTTACTGCTGATAACAAAGTGCTTTCATGCTTTTTCAGTGTGCAATATTAAAACAGCATATACTTAAGGTATTTTAATTCTCACTTTTAGACTAAAAGTGACTGCTTAATAATAAAATTAGGAGGTAGAGATGGCAAGAAAATATGAGGAAACACAAGACATGTGAATGATGCCTTTCAAGGAAAGACTATATCAGAAATACTAGTTAAGTTCACTATAGAATTTTCCATATACACATTTCTGACGTGTATATGAAAGGAGGCAAAATGGAAGCTAACCAAGCCATTCTGGTACTGTAAATCTGCCAGTACAGCATCAGTGACACTACACTGAAGAACAAGAAAAATCTTACTGCTATTGTGCATTGTACAAAATCCAATCTAAAACAGGATTACCTTAAACTACCCATTTTATTCATTTCAAGGACTGTTGAGAATGTTAATAATTTACAGTGGTTGTTATGGTAGCCTCCACAGTACTCTTCAGACTGAAAACACCTCTGGTATTTTGAGAACAAACACTTCTAGTCAAAGGACTTGAAAAAACATTCATTTACCTAGTCCCAACCAGCACAAAGTTCCAGAGGTAATTCGAAGTGCCAAGGGTGATAAAATTCTGCATTTTGCATACCTCAGAAAGAAGCAAGAGATAGTTTACATTTTGCTCCTATAAGCCCCGAGGCAATCTGGGTCCAGTGCATAGCCTTGTACATCAGGAGACAACCAAGACTGGAGCATGCTATAGCATGAACCATTCCCTGCAGCTATCTGTACACAACTTACATATCACCTCTGTTAGAATAGTTACACTTGCTAAACATGTCCTCTGTGATCTTAGCATTACCAGTTTTCATATTTTGACACAAGTGGCTCAAATAAGCATTTCCTTGAATGGAAGGTTTGAGTTTAGTACACTGAACCTCAGCTTGCCTCTCAATGTTTGATTCATTAAAACAGGACATGGATCTACATAATCCAAGCGAGTGGGTTGAACACTTGCTGAGAACGCTTATTCTTATGGAAATTTAGTCAACTCGTTTCAAGAGGTTTCCAATATTCGACATGACAAATTTCATGAGTTAAATTGATCTCATTAGATTTACATAATTTGAAAGCTAATCATTAGATGAACAGCTTATAAATTTTTAGTGCCACTGGATATCCACAGAAGCCCTTAATGTAATACATGTTTTTTATTTCCGATTGCAGTCTGTTCTCATCTTTCTCTTATATCCTCTTGGTGCCTTTCGTTCCAAATACCTTTAGAAGTCCTCCTCTATCATGCTCATGATTTCTTCTCCTCTGTAGGTCTGAGTTCCTGCTTATCAATGTCTGTTGCATTACCCTCTCAGATTTTTCACTGCATGCCTTCTCCTTTTTTACCCACCCCTTTCCCTTTTCATTTATCTCGCTTACGGTTTTGATCTCTACTTGTGTTCCTCCTGATCTCAGCATGCATTCCCTTTCTGATGTCTCCCTTCTGTCTCTACTCTGTCCTCTTTGAATGATTCAGTGAATTGGAGTTGTGAATGCATCTTTAACTCGGCAGGGAACGACAGCGGACTGAATCAGAATGCACTCCCCATTAATTATCACACATATGGCTCCTATTCAATTAGCTTCAATTTGTTTTATTGACTGCCAGGGGCAAAAATTTCAAAAGAAGAGATGTTACCAGTCAAAGAGATACTGCCAAACAGTTAAACTACATCTTTGAATTTTGTATAGCCTCCCCTGAGTGTGAAATTCTAGGCAACTCAAAAACCCACTTATTTTAATACCAGACCTATTTGATTAAAGGTGCCTGGTCTTCCTTGCCCATCCTTTCTCACATCTTCCCAGCTGAGCGTGACTCCAGACACGGAGTCAAGTGATGAGGTGAGGGCTGGGTTGGAGAGGAAGTGTGCGTACCGCTGTGCTACAGAAAGTGGCCAAAGGGGCACGCATGTACATGGGGTCACTTACTCTAGGGGGGATCACAGCTCAAGACACTTAGGGGAAGGTAGTTTCCAGCAGGGCTTCTTTTAGCCTGACACTGTACCTGAAGCAGCACCTCCCACACCTGAATGCTGTGGCTTTGTCACTCCACTAAGCTCTGCACACCTGCTGAAAGGGATTAAAGACTTCAAAAGCAGGCAAGTGTTGCAGGTATGGGTCTGTGGGCAGTACTAGTAGTGTGTAATGTGAAGACAGACAGTGGTCAGGTGCTACAGAAGGGAGGAGGCAGGGAAGGGTCTTGAGAAGACAGTGAGATGAGTAAGTCTAATGAATAACATCAAACTTCAGAGAGCTCATGAAGAACTAAGGCTGAAGTACAGACAAAGATGTTCTTTGTTCTTCAAATGTTTTGTTTCTATTCTCTCTGCCAGTGCCAGAACCATGGCCACAAATGCACCTGGAAAGCAGGACACAACTTCCCAAAGGCCAGTTTATACTCATTGTTTAAACAGAGGGGCATTTTTTTCCCCTGAAAATCATGCCAGCTTTAAGAGAAGACTAATGAGGGAAAAACAGCAGCAGCTTGCTAACATTTCAGCTTTTGCACTCCTGCCAGCCAGGGTGTGCCACTATAATCAGCTACTCAAGGATTCACAAGTCAGACCTAAGCATTCCTCAGTACAGGCTGTGGTATACCACTATCGGCTGGATTCTCAAGGATCTAAGTCCCTTTGAAGTCTCTAGAAAGACTGCCACCAAATTCTGCATACTTTGTAAATAGGACCAGTCAGCCCTTGTGATTTGAAGACAACACACCAAAAATTCAGACTAAAAATCATTCATTCATTGGTCCTATTTGTTTTGACTTTTAAGTCCAAGGCACTAATAAGCACCTCTTTTTGGTTTTATCTACAGGCTGATACTTATTTATACTATTTTTGCAGAGCTCTAAATTAACTTAAATCTCAATAAAGTCCTAGAGGAGCCCTGAGGACAAATCAAAGAAGACCTCTCTTAAAAGAACCATGGTACTCAAAGGAGCTAGCATCCATAAATGAGTAATAGCTGTGAACAAAGGCACTAGGACCTCTGTTCACCTTAGAGTAAAGTCATGCAACTGGAATACAGCACTTCTTTCTGGTCAGTTCATTAAAAACAGTATAGAAATAGAAACTGAAGCAGACAGGGAGAAATGTTAAAATTAGCAAAGAAATAAAATCAATTTGGAAGAAAACTAAAACAACTGCAATGAAAAGTAAAACTCCTGGCTGCAATGCAGCTTTCATGCCAGGTAGCTGGAAATATTCAGGACAGTTTGAACCCTAAGTAGGGCAGTGACAATAGTCAGAACATAATGTTTCTGAAGTGATATTTGAGGAAAAAAGGCAAACAGTATCTCCTGTCAATTAGGGGCAAAAAAAGAGGTTCTCCTATGCTGAGGCTTTGCTATAGATGTTGTCATCTGAGGTTCATGTACCTTTCTTGAAAGTATTCATTATAAATCAATGTCCAAGCCATTACTGAACTATAAACATTGCTGCAGTTGTTCCTCTGTAAACATCACTACTATGGAGGTCTAAGAACATGTGAAAAATCAAACAACACAGCAAGAAAAGACTAAAAAGAAGAAATCCAGTCCTAAAAAGAACAACTTGAAAGGCCTGAGTGCGCAGAACTCAAACAAGGCCCATGGACAGTTATGGGTGAATGATGTTTTGTGTTCAGAGCAGGGGTTTTAACAGCTGTAACAGATGAGCAAACTCACAGGGAAACCAAATGTACTAGGGTGTGTTAAAAATAAGCATATGGAAGTGGAGGGCCTGTTATTTTACAGGGAAAAGGGAAGGAGCAGACAGTACTTTTCACAGCTCCTTTTCCCACACATGTACATAATGTGGGGTTCAACTCCAACTACGTGTACACTGGGAAAACTCTCCCCGTTCCACCTGCATGCTGTTTACGATGGGCAGCTTGAGTGAGCTGGTAGGAAAAGAGAAAAAGCCATCTGCACTACCTCTGAAGCAGGGCAGGTTTTCCTCACCCTCCATTCCCAGCTGCATTAACCCTACAGGTGGTTATTTTCCAGACCACAGTCACTGGAACAAAAACACAGTGATACACTTTTTAAAAATATGGAGAAAAGAAAGGCTTGCTCACAGTCTCAAACACAGAGAGGCATCCTGTAATGCCAGTCTGAGATAACTGGCAATTTAATTGCAGCCTCTTTAGAGACACCTAATTAATTCAGTTACACTGCACTGTAATTCACTCAAGACACTTCAAAGCAAATGCAAGCTGTGCCTTACCCAAAAATAGGCACTGAAAGCAGAAGAATAGAAACAGGAAGGTGCAGGAAAGACGAGGAGCTTGTAAACAGTGAGATCTCCAGACTCCTGGTGGCAGTTTGCTGTTTGTGGGGACAAATCACAGCTGCTCCAGCAGTTAGACCCACTGGGGACTGAAAGTAAACTTCCTACCCTGTTCTGTCCATTGTCATACCCGAGATACAAAGCAAGATAAGAAGAAGGGAGGAGAAGGACAGAGTCAGGCTACAAGCATGACAAAGTATTCGAGGAAAAAAAGCAAAGCAGAGGAATTGGAACAACAGGGTTTGAACAAACACTTTATGCTTTAAAAGTGCCTATACATTAAACAAGATTTACTGCTGTTTCCTTTTCTCTCTCTGACATCTACAGCCTAATCATTCCAACAGCTGAGAAAATAAAGAGTAAACCAGAATTCTTCAAACCGGGAAGCAGGACCCAGGCTAACAGCAGGACAAAGCCAGGGTTGCACCAACCTTTTTTGAAAACAACAACAAAAAACCCACAAAAACAAAAAGAGGGAGAGAGAAAGAAAATTTCTCATAGTTGAACTCCCACAAGGTGACTAGGTCATGAGCAGCAGGTCAGCTTTCACATTTTACTCCCCTCTCTTTTCAACAACAAAGGAGCAAAAGCTGTAAAAGTGTGATTGCATGTGAAATTGTTATTTCTTATCTTCCTTATTTTCTGTTGTTCTTAAAGTCACCCTTCCTTTCCCTCCAAAAAAGATCCCTGACCTCAGTGATGTATTGGTGCACTAGACTCTGCATGCAGTGAGTACCAAAGTGCACAGTAAAAACAAACAGCATCTGCTGATTGCAGGGAAGAACATCCATGCTCTGCACACACACTGCAAGAGCACAAACAGGCACAGTATGATTCCTGAATTTTGAAGAGCTTGTTAGGAATTTCACAGTTTGCTTACTATCAAAATGAATCTCTTTTTCTTTTTTTGCCCACTTGAGTTCCTTCATATCCTTGGAAAAAACAAACAAGCCATCATCTTAATTCTCTAAGACTTTCAGTTTCAGCTCACATCATCCAGAGCAGCAGAAGCCCAGTCAGAAACCTGAGGACACAAACTCCTGTTTAGTCCCAGAAAAACTGGGACTAAAAGAAACACTGGAAATGCAAGATATATGTGTGGGCACTCAGAAAACACCAGGTAGAGACAATCAAACCAACACTTTAAGGAAAAGATGAAGCAGTTCCTCACCACTCAGATTACTGGCCTAATAACCCCACTCTATTAATAAACATGGTACTCTGTAGTTGCTAATGTCCAAAACTTCAACACTGGATTCACTTTACAGAAAATGGATATTTTTTCCTCATCTAATTTCCCATTGTTGGCTCAGATGAGATGCAAAACTAAGTTTTCCTTAAGTGAAACAATGAAGTTTGCTTGACAGTAGTGAAGTGTGCAAATACTGATGAACAGAAATGACAAACTAAGAAAGCAACCTAATTTATGACTTGGAAGAAAACCAATTTTGATATCTAGACTGCTTGTCAAAATTGTTTTCAGTTATTCCAATTAAGAGATTAAATTATAAAAAATATAACCCTGGAATTGACAACCTCTAACTTCATATAAATGTAAATGAGTTATTTTGCAGCTAATATGCGATAATTTAACATAGTCATCAATATAGCAAGGAAGTGTTTGAAAGTGAGTTTGCAAAGCAGGCAAAACAAAAAATATATATAAAGTACATTGAAGGTAGCTTTCCCCTGAGCAAAAGGTCTGTCAACAACAATGAGTATGGAAACAGCAAAAAAAAAAAAAAATAAAAGTTGAGACCTTCTGCTTTGGATGAGCTTATCTCATACCTGTGACTTTCCATGAATACCCTGAGCTGAACCTGGGAAAATGAACTGTCAGTGCACTCCAGAAAGGAAATCTGTATGCCAACTTCACTGTTTCTTTGTTCTGTCCTTAAAACTCAGTGTACATCTGCCTATAAGGAACTGCAGCCCAAAGACTGGACCATGCAGGAGCCAGAATAACTTGCCATTCCAACTCAAGTTCCTGATCCTATTTAACTCTACAGCTCTGAAAGAAAGCAATTATGCCATCCTTTCGTATTTTCAGAGGTTGAAAGGTCAAGATTCAAGGCAGTAAGGCAAGGCCTACTCACCTAATTCAATTATTTTAAGCATTTTGTAGAAAATTTAATTATTCTTAATAAAAAATTACTCCCTCCCCTTTTCCTGTCTTTTAAATGTGTCCTTTTAATAAACCAGAGGTCTTTAGTTCAGCTCTCACTCACTCTGCTTAACGTCCTCACGTGAGCAATGAAACATTGGAATGGAAAGAAGGCAAAGGAGAATCAGAAGAGCTAGAGACAAAAGGAATATAAATTTAGGAGTCATCATTACATGTGCATATTGTGGGATGCCACAAGTTCAGGCAAACAGTTACTTCACTTTGACAAATCTGAATCTTCTACAAGGCTGTTTCCTACTTCTGAAAGGTTTTTGAGAGGTAAGGTGGTGGTTTTTGTTTTAAGTGAGATCATAAAAGACACACTAGAATTTCTAACAAACACAAAGCACAGTTTTTTACAAAGAGTAACTCAAACCTTCATGTTGAATACAAAGATCTAGTTACCGCTTATTTTGCAAGGACAAGCAGTGGTGGATTAAAATATTAAAAGGGTTTGGTTTTTTGCACTTGGATTTTACAGTTTATGGGTAAAATAATTACGCTGCTTTTCAAAAGTATTAGCACCAACTTCTTCACTTCCCTTAGAGGGAATCACAGATGGTCACTAGTGATGAAAACAAGACACCAAACCCACACTCCCCACCCTTATTTAAGTACCAAGCATCAACCATTTTTTTGTATTTCCTTTGAGTATCTTCTGTTCATTTTGTCCCAAAAGATTAGACAAACCAAATGCAAATACAAATGATCCCCTCTATTTCCTTCAGCAATAACCTAGAGACTCAACACTAACCTAGCTATATGGAAGTGATATGCCTACAACTGGGTTTGATTCTCTAATTGTTACCTTGAAAAGAAACCACAGGCCTTCAAAATGCTCTGGTTGAAGTAAAATGTAGCAGATGCTAAAAACCCCACTTCCTACTTAATACTGTTCAAAGTTTCCATCCAAAAATGTAAAGCTGCCTGTGGGATTACTGGTAGCTTCCTGCCTTTCCATAGCTGCCCTCAACTTCACTCCCTTGAAATAATTAACCCGTTGACCCAAGAAAAAAAGTTGTGTGAAAGAGAATTTTGTTAAGATCTGGCCCCAGTGCACAAAAATCAGCTCCCCTCAAAAGGTTTCCACAAATCTCATCATATTCCAAAAGAAATACAAAGCCCCTCTCTATGACTTGGCTCTCTCTGACTAATTTCTTTATAGAAGAGTACATATTTACTCACTTGACACAAATCAAAGTCAAACAAAAACCCACACTTCTTCAAACTAAACAGGCCAAGTCACTGAATCCATCCACTGACATTGCAGATGCTCATCCCTTGCAAAAACTACTTCCTGGAAAAGAAAGCGGTTCCCTGTCTCCAGTACTCTTTTTGTGAGCCCACCCGATCCCAGTTACCAAGAGCTCCCAAATCCTACCGGGCAGAGGAGGCAGAATTTATTCAATCTTTGTTTATGTCCTTCTTAAACTAAACGAATGGCAGCTAAAATCTGATAACCAATTCTTGAGAAAAGCTCCATGACTGGATGTAACAAGTAAGGACAACACATACTCATCGTCCCCTTGCTACGGGAGGTATTTGCCATATCCCAAAGGGTAACATTTAACTAGGCTAGTTAGTATAAAATGTATTCATGCAGTATGACTCCTAGTGCCAAAGGCTTCACAGATTTAGTCAGCAAGCAAGCTGACAACTGGGAGTTATACTGGGGTTTTTTCACAGCTTCGTTACTGTCTGTACAACAAATGCAACATGAAGCCTCATCTGTAACACACCAATAATTGTTTAAATACATTCTCAGAAGTAACCAAATAACCATGAAATAGTAAAACACCAGAATCAAGATTCAAAGATTAACCTCTTATGCCCTAAAACAATTTAAGGATTATCTTCTGAAACAAAAATACCTCCAGAAATGAAACTAACAAGAGCAAAACCTTTACAATTAACTAGTGTAGAAAATTTTCAATAGTCTTACTTGTAATTTTTCTCCCAGAACTTGATCGGTCTTGCATATGATGCAATAAAGATGACACTACCCAGAAATGGGCTCAGTGGTGTAGAAAAGACTGAAGCAGCCAGAGTTTGGAAAAAAAGCATAGCAGAGTCTGAAAACTGCAAGTTAAGGTAACACAAATGATTACACTATACTTTAAAATGTTGAGGCAGCACTTTGAACTATATGTTTTGCTGTTGTTGTTGCTTATTTTACCAAAGAGGTGGTGGTAGGTAAAAGAAAGGAAGGCAGGCAGTGCCAAATTGCCTACTAGCAGCATGTCATCTGTGGCTCTCCATTGCTACACAGTTGTAACAGAGGCGACATGTCTGAACAGAGCACATTATTAGCCGAGTCACCCTGTCTAATCTCTGCCCTAGGACAGATCCGGCGCACAGGCAGCACAGTTAAGTGCCCTTTTCCAGCTAACCTAGTGTACCTTTCATAAAACAGGAGTGCCTTTCACGAGTCTGACATAGTTTAAAACGCACACAAAAAAAGCCAAAAAATCATTTTCTTGGAAGTTCTTCCTTCTCTGCACTGGAGTCTTGTTCTGGCTGTGTCCAAGGTTCCATTCCGTGAGTTTCTGCTTGTTTTGGAATGACCTAGTACGTGGAGAAACTACACCTCCATGATCCAACCAGCTGGTTTAAAGGCATGTTAATTCTTACTGACAGTTTAATATTCCATGCCGACCAAAAGGTAAAAAACATTCAGCATTTCATACTTTTTGAAATATATATGAAATGAGGAGGTGAGGACAGTGGAAAAGTAACTATCACGCATAAACATCATAATGAATGCCTGAATCCATAGCTTACTTTAAATGTGAAATCATATTTCAGTCTGTTGGAAAGCAAGTTAGGAGATGGATAAGGACACAGAAAAGGAGGTAAATTAAAAGAAACAATTAAATAAACACAAGCAAATGAAATATTAGGCTTAAATTCTTCATTAATTCATACCACATCCATGAAATGTAAGGAAAAAGACTTCCAAGTTGGCATAAGAGACCAGTTGTCCTTCCTTACACCTCCTTGGGAGGAAGGTGCAAAGTAAAGAAACCCATGAACTAAGGAACCACTGTCAAGGTACAGTGATCAAGTGCATCTCAGTCTAAATTGCAGGTCAAATCACCCAGTAAGCACAGTCTTTTAGATTACCCTCATAGCAATATACTGTATGTGTGTCCCACAGTCTCTGAGACTTCACAGAAAAACATTTTAATACCTGCAGCATCATTCTAGGCACAACATTTTAACAAAAAGGCTAGCCAGCCATGCTTTCAAAGACATTTTCAAAATCTAAAAACAAACGTTTACCCAAAGATACCTCTCAAATCCCTCAGTCTTACTAAGAGAGCATGTTCTGGAACGGTGTCTTCATGCATTAGAGCTTGAAAAATGAGCTGCCCTGAGTCTGAAGTTTAAAAAAGTGACAGAGAGCACAGAACAGAAAGAAAGTGCATCAAAAAAGTTAAACTGTCATATTACACTGTAGTCATAACCAAGCACTGGCTGTGAAACATGAACAAGTATTTACAAGTGCCAGTAAAGGAAGGAGGTATGGGAGCTGAAGAGAGGAAAAGGGAACAAAGAGGACAGATAAGGAAAGCAAATCAGGTTTTTTAAAGCGGGTTCTAATATCATGATTGAAAAATTGCCATCATCATGAGTTAAGACAGTTTGCACTCTGCTGTGAACTGTTTGTGTCCAAGACATAATCAGTAGCACCAGGTTTGTTTTTTTCCTAAAAGACATAATACTCTACCTAAACAGATGATAGAAGACATTTTCCATTTGACTTGTGAAGAGTGATTTTAACTGTTTTGTATCTGTAAGAGTGCCATGAGAGCAAGTAACAGCCTGACTCCCATATGTATAGTTGACGTGTGCAGTGGGCAATTATCTGTCATCAGGGATTTTGTAATTTAAGGGTATCCAATTCATTTTTATTAGGCAATTTAAGTTTTTTAATGATGTTTTAATTATGTCTAAGTAAAAAAAATAGAAAGGAAGAAAACTTACAGGCATACTTTCTTATATATGCCCCAAGCCAGGTTTCCTGGGTACCATCTTTGTTAGGCTACACCATGCAGAAGCAGAACTTGTTTCTTTGTGAATAACTGATTTTCTTTTTCAGATGGCCAAAATCAAATTTTGAGAGCACAGAAGTCCAAACCTAAAAACTCTCCAGCATGAAATAAAACATCGTATTTAAGGATTAATTCCCGTAGTTTAAAAATCTGCTTAAATTCAAACCAGCTTCAAAACCAGTAATTGAAAGACTGACATTATCAAAATCTTCCATCCCTTTCTTGTAACTCAAAACTGTGCAGCCAGGCCAGGCCAAATCCTCTGTTTCTCAAAAGTCACATTTTTACTTGCAATTACTGTAGATCCCTTCCAGGCACACAATCACCTAGAGGATGGGAAAATTAAGTATCATGTTTTCTGATGTTAGAACTGTAACGCTGAAACAACTGAAGCAAAAATTCTCCTTAGCAGCATAATCTCAACCACAAACTCAATTCCCCCTCTCCCCCACCGCTCAATTTCCCTGTTCATTTATTAGGTAAAATCTTCCTTTGAACTACAACCTACACTGACTTTCTCCATGTGCTGATATTTATAAATTCATAACCTCATCTTACCCATTTAAACACTGGAAAGTGAAGTTGCAGATCTCTCCTCAAGCCAGAAGGCTATTCCCATTCCTGGTCTTCCGGGATTAAGAGGGACTTTGAGGATCATCTAGTCCATCTAGCAGACACAAGCAGGATCAGCTAAACCTATATATGACTCCCGACAGACAGTCATCTAAATTCTTGGAAATCTTTAATGGTGGACACTCCACAAACTCCGTCAGGCAAAGCTCCACACACGCTGCCCTTCAGGCCCTGCACTCTGGAATCACACTCACTAAAGCATGCTGAAATACTCCTATCACTGAGCTCTACAGCAAAAGCTCACTGAGGCACTTTAAAATTTAAAAATTTACATCCTGTTTGCAGATGTGATGGAAGCAATTAAGAGCCACAAATAATTAACTCTGCAAAGAAATGGCAGGCTTAGTGTCGCTGCAAACTGGAGCATGCATTCATCATTACTGTTTGCAGGGTTACGATAACAACAAATAAAAATACGTGCAAAGAGGCAGAGTTATTGTTGTTGTGGGAATAGTGATTTCAGCATTCAACCAGTATCTTAATTGCAACATTGCCTTGGAAGACATTTGCATTTACAAAGCATACTATAAATAATAGAAAGCTAGGCTAGATCACTTCAGCAATAACTGTACACAAACTAAACCCTGGTCTAACTACTTTCCATTTTGCAAAACTTGATTGGTACTTTTACGGAGAGCAAAGTTATCACAGCACAAAATATTTGTGACCAAAGGGAAACTTGTAGAAACATAATCTCAGTTCTTAAATGTTTTGCTAAATAACTTCCCACACACTTCTCCTGCAATTCACACCTACAACAGAGATGAAAATATTTTTTTGTTGTGAAATTCTGGAATGACTTGCTACAAATCACCTAAAACCTTCAGACAGATCTCTGCTTTTATAATGTTTTTCTTCCATAAGCAGGCAATCTTAGGCTTTCCCTCTGGGAGTTACTCTGTGCACACTTCCCTCTGTCCAAGGCATTTATTCTTTATTCTTCCTATCTAGAAACATAAGCACTGTTAATCAACGTTGCGTATGTTTCACAGCAAAGAGCAGAGGGAAGAAATCACTCAAGGGAATAAAAAACAACTCTGTGGGATGAAAGGGACAAAGACTTAAGTGTGTATATCTAATAAACAGTACAAAGTAAACTCTTCAGTAGGTCTGAACTAAAACCATTTTGTCAACTCTTCTTCCACAACTTCAGTTAGGAGGCAAGGAAGAGATTAAGTTAGTATCTGATAAAGCTTTAGATGTCAATAAAGTTGAATTTGTTTAGTTAAAATGTTTTATTTTGTATTATTTTTTTTATTCAGTCAAGTTGCTAATTGAATTTGACTTTAAACAGAATAATTCCTGTTCAAAAAATTCAATATACATTTTTTAACCTTAAAGACACTTGGGGGTCATTGAACTCTGTGTTTTACTCCCCATATCCACAAACCCAATATTCACAGCCCTGGAACAGGCACCAAAACAGTGTTTCTGAAGGACTGCTTTGGTGTTGATGAATGTTTATTATTACTCGTAAAACAGAGTGGAAATGTTAAATAAAAGAATGCCTTTCAGCACCCCAATGAAAAATTTATATTAAAATGTTAAAAATCTATCTGCTTCTGAAATAAAATTTAAAACAAGTCAGGACAGTTGCAGCAGAAATTGGCTCACTGAAATGAATTTCTATCTGAGATACCAAATAGAAGCACTTGAGTAAGAAACTAATGTTTGAGAGCTCAGTCAGCCATAAGCCCAGCACTTCACAATATGTCCAGCACAACATTTCCCTCTGGATACATCAGAAGTCAGTGCTGAGGACTGGCGAAGTAAGTGATCTGCAGAATGTGGCTGGGTGGGAAGTGAACAGGCCAGTTTGAGTCAGAGTTCAGTTTCCCAGTTTCAGATCCTATGCAGCCAAAAAGAAAAAAAAAAAAGAGAGAGAGAAATCTGTTTCTCAGAAGGTGTTCCAAGGATTTTCACATTTTAAAATAAGTTACCTATGAATTTGCACCTTGTTCAAGCACTGTAAATAAATTACATACATGAAGAGGCATCGAAGAACAAAGAAAAACAAACTTATAAAGGATATGAGGTATTGCAAAGAGCTGAGCAAAAACATGGAACGATGATCCCCAGGCAATCTGCCAGGGAGCAATGTATGTCATGATGAACTGCAACTTCTGCAGCAGGTCCCACAGCTGAAAAAAAAGGAAAAAAGAAAAGCACGGTAACTTTTTAGGCACTAAGTTTCAAAACTAGTATCTGAAAGAGACACTTTAGAACTGTGCCCTGAAACAAACATGAGACAAATTATATTGTATTCTTGGCTTTCATAGGTATAAAGGTCTTAATTTAGTAAGGCATAAAAGTATATTCTTCATTCAAAATTCACACTTGCAATGAGGTATGTTTTTAACCACCATACTGAGGTAGTTCCCAGATTACCTTTCAAAAGTATGTTTGCTCTAAATAGAAAGTAGGAAAACAGGTTCTGATATTCACTGAGTATATGGCACTGCAAGTCAGATGGTTACAGAAGAGGAGACTCCAGCAGAAACTGGGTATAGTGAACAGAGGAAGTTCAATGTGTGACATGAGTGGCTCTGCACATGGAAATCAGACTTCTTCCTCAAGAACAGAACATTCTTATTTGTTGACTCCATGGGAGAAGCATATGCATATGATGTAAGCATATGCATGGCATTAATCATGAATTGTAGCTGCATTTTCAAGACCATTGTACCATAGAAACATTGCATAAATATGAGCATTTATTGTTGTGCAGTACAAACTGAAAACCACAATGAATTTACTTTTTCTTCCTGTAAAATATGCTTGCTGCTGCAACTAGCAGTTTCTGATTCAAGAATGATGTACTTACTCCCTGGAATACATTTTTTCCCCTGCCATTTCTTTTGGCATCAGGCCAAAACAGATCTTATGTCTCATCTGCATCAGGCCATCAGATTCATATTGCCGAGCAGGTTCCTGACAAACTGTCAGGAAAGATTTGGCCATCAACAGACATTAGTGCCCAACACACATACAGCTGACAGTGAAACAGGAGCATATGCAATATTTCATGCTCGTATAGCAAATACACGTTGAATTTCTAGGAGTAATTTTTTATTTGAGTTAGTGAAAAACAACATATCGCCAACATCCTGAAAAACATTGAGACTATATCAACACTTGTACATTAAAATGCTGCCAGGGAATGTTACCAAGTGTACTGTGCATGTTTTAAAATTGTTAGAAAGGTGTCTTGGAAGGTTTTGGTCTGGCCCAGCTAGCACTCTTCCAAGCAAGCCCCAGGAGCTCTTCTTGAATGAAATCCCTCCAGGTGGCAATTCCATACCTCCACCTTGTGTACAGTCTTGGAGAGTTCATTAGCATGGACACATGACAGCTGGCTTCAGAGACAGAGCATGGTGTTAGGCACACTTCATGTACTAGCATGCTGACAGTCAGAGAGGATGCACCTTCTCTGGCCATCTCATTTCATCTGCCCTGATGAGTTACTGCCCCCAAAGTAGCATTCGGCCATCTGTATCAACAGATGCACATAACAAGGTGCTTCACTGAGCTGCCCCGTGAATTGGCGTAACTAATTGCAAATTAATTGTGAGGGAAGTAAGAATGACTAATAGCATTGACCTGTTTTGGTCTTTGTCCTATCAAAATAGCAGAGAAGCAGCTGCTGACTCCAGTTGTAACCAGTGTCATGCTGTCTTTAGTTACCACTAATACACCTGCCAGCTGAAACACAAGAAGTGCTTCACATGCTTTCTTTGCTTTGGCATTACTCAAATTAGCAGCAATATGCAAAATATAGGTAATCTTAACTTTGCACAGGTACATTATTTAAACCAAGAAAAGCCCTGATAAAAACAACCTGCTATGATCCCTTCAAGGCACAGCCTGGTTACCCCTACTTAGTTTGAAAAACTCATATCTCACTAACTTGGTTTTCTCTCAAAAATACGACACATGACTTGAAAACTACAGCATTGAAGCAGGCAAGTAAAACCGCACTGAAACTAGAACCGACATTTATTTATTTGAACCATATTTAGCAGGTTGTGGGACTGCTTTATTTTGCTTAATTTTTACTTGTCTGAAATGTCTCAATGAACAGCTGGAAGAAAAATTGTATCTGCTAAAAGATTTAAGTGAAGGGCTGGAAAAAGCTAATGATTTGCATCTGAAACCTCAAAAATTCAAAACTGCAGCACACTCCGGTGAAGTTCTGCCTGTTACAGATTGAAATCACAAAGCCGTAAATCACCCCAGCTGTGCTCAAAGCACAGAGTTCATCAAAAGGTTTTCAAACCTCAAATAAAACTCAGGTTTTGTATTTGCTAGGAAACCAAATCCAGGAGGACACCCTTCTGGCTACTTGTTCCCTTACATCATTTTAAGCATTCTTTAATATTTATACATTCTTGCAAAACAGGCCATGAAGCGCAAGTTCTCAGTTTCACCTAACAAGTCCTGCTGCTTCTGCATTCACCACTGCTTGAACTTGCTGTTGTCAACGCTTGCCTCTCAGCTAACACTTCTAGAAGACAGGCAAAAGAGCTCATTTCCATTCACAAGAACACGAACGCAAGGAGAATGCTTTTGTGAACTTCTTAGTTTCTGAAAGCCTTACAACACCACACTTAAAAGCCTGGAAATGTGTGATTTTCAAGCTACTGCTTGCATTAAGAGTTGTCAAGTGCCTTTATTACCTCTTAAATTCCTGCTTCCAAGGCATGTTCTGCAAACACTTTTGGAGTAACTTGCCATTAGCATTTCATATATATTTTACAACTATAATTGCTAAAGATGATGTCATCTAGCAACTGTAACATTGAGATGTAGGAAAGGAAGACTTGGCTTTGCATCTTCTCTTTTACATTTTGCTAGAACGATCTCAAAAAATATTTCTCCTTATCAGTTTTATCCAGTTTATGATATGCTTTCTCCTATATCTAATACAGGAACTCCAAAGAATCAGGAGGTTTTTCTCACAGAAAGAAACTGAAGCTCCTAAAAATTGCCTTGTTAAATAGGTAAAGCTTGTCCTCAGAAACAGCCATGCTCTACATGTAGCCATTTCGACTACAACTAACTGCATTTCAGTCTTCAGTAACCTGAAGACACAAGCAATCTTTTTTAAATTGTCAGAAACAATACAGGATTAATTAGAAAGACATAGAAAAGCCATCTGGAGCTGAATCTGGTGAGGAAAGTAAAAGGCAACAAGAAGGACTTCTACAGTTGTATCAATGACAACACATAGACTAGAAAAACCCACATGGACCCACTGATGAATGGGGCAGGGGATCTGGTGACAGAGGGCACAGAGAAGGCCAAGGTACTCAATGCCTTCCCTTCCTTGGACTTCACTGATGAGCTTTCAGGAGTCACCAACCCCAAGACCTGTGAGAAAGCAAGGAGAAATTAAGACACCCTAAATAACAAAGGATTAAGGGTACATTGAATCAAAATAGAAGGGAAAAAACACTTCCATGGGACCTGATGGGACACCTCAGCCTTTCTGTGATTCTGTGACACACAAAATTTATCTTCAGTAGAGTTTTGTTTGAATGAGGGTGTGAGGTATATTTTATAACAGCACTAGATACAAAGAGGGAACCTTCCCATCCGAAGTTAAAGCCTGTATGGGGCGGAATCTGTGCTGAGTTTTAACCCTCTCTTCATAAGCTTTCCCTTAAAAAAAGCATAAAATACTAGATTTATTTTAAGACTTCTGCATCCCAGTATAGGATGATTTATAAAAGAATACTTGTATTAAGCCTTATTAGATCATCAGTGATTTCTACAGTTCACTAAGCAGAAATATTATATGTAATACATTCCTTAGAGGACATAGAAGTTCTAATATTCCTAGATATCTTTACTCATGTGACAGTTTTGCACAATAAACAGTTTTTAAAGTCTTTGATAAAGAGTTTAAATTATGTTCAGTGTATTTAAACCAGCACATTCCCACTAATGTCAAGTGAAAATGAAGAACAGGCATCCATCTTTCATATTTATTTTATGTAGACACACATTTTATCTCAATCATCCTTAAGTCTTCTATGAGCTCTGAAGCTTCTACAGATTTCTGATGCATCAGCTAGTATTCCATATATGTATATAAACAAAGCAAAGGCAAAGACTTATCTTTTCAAGATTGCCTTTAAATCCGGTTATTCTTACTTAACCAAATTTAAGTAACATTATGAAATAGAAGTTAATGGAAATTAGTTAACATACATGAAAAAATAAAAGATATAGGGAGTCCGAAACATCACTAAAATGGGATCACCTTTTCTCAGTTTGGTAGATTTCGATAAACTAGGCAGAGATTAACATTTGAATTTAAATGACACAAAGTGAGATGGAGACTACGCAATGCTTTCAGCTTTTGGCAGCCTTTCTATATGTTTAGCATCTGTTGGGACTCTGCGTGGGCAGATTTCTTGGCAATACTAGGACTAAATAATGCAAAAACATTAACATTTTCTTGCTAAGTTTGAATTTTGCTGTGTTTTAAAAAACCTGTACATACATATTGTTTTTAAACAAGAATAACTGTCATATACATATGGCTATATGCTCTATATGCAACACAAAATTTAGAGATTAAAAATGGGCAGAAAGCAATTATTTCCCATTTGAACAGATATTTCTTTATATTCCTCTTTAGATGCTGAGAATTTGCGACTAATTTGAACTCAGACTCTGAGAGGGGTATTTGGTTTTTCATGTTAACCTAATTCTGGTCAGTTGGTAACTCCAACTCTTAGAATTAAATAATAATATCTACTGGGGTTTTTGTTTGTGTGTTCTTTTTTGTATGTCAATAAAATTAAGATACATCAAGAGGGAAGAGTATGTACATTTTGGATATGAAATTAAGCTTAGGTGGAATAATGTTATTCTTGTTCACAACTTTGCTTTGCAAATCATTGACTTTCTGTTTTTCATTTAGTACTTAGTATTTATTTAAAACAAACTTCATCTATGAAATCCTACAAAACAAGATTTGCTGGAAATACTAAAGGTTTTTAATGTATATGTCTTAACTAATTGTGACATTCTATTTTTGTATTTGAATCTACAGTAAAGACTTTCCAGGCTGTCTTAATTTGCATATGCTTACAGACATTTGAAGACTTTATATTGTGGTTTTCAAAATCATTGTCTAATGCAATACATACAAGAGGATCAAAATATAATCAGACCAAGGCTCTGATATTAAACCTTGAAGGAAGGAATATATCCCTGAAACACAGCGTTGAGTACTTAATATTGACAGTGTACAAAACAGGCATGGTTTAAGCTGTTTGAGTAACAAGCCTTGAAACCTTACAATTGAAGTTAAATGTTAACCAGATGCAAGAATGATGANGCCTTGTTATTTGAGGGGTGGAGTGGTTTTGTTGCAGACTGTTCTGTTGTTGTTTGGTTCTTCTCTGAATATATACATAGTTGTGGTTAAGAACTGTTATCCTTTTATATATATATATATATATTTTTCCTTTCCCTAATTAAAATTCTGTTTTTCGTAAATTTAAAGGAGAGAGATTATTTCTTGGCCAGCATAATATCTTAGTTCTCTCTTGAATGAAGACAAGACCATAAGACAATAAGATGACCATTAAAGCTCTGGATCTGCTCATGGCAGATGCTGCTTCCTCCTACATTGTCAACTGATATCAAGAGCCCAGGGAAGGAGCCTGTGGCACTGTAAAAAACTGACTTCTATATATTCCGAGGTGGGCAAAAAGGACAAGATCAAAGCTCATAGCTTAATATGCAAAGGGCCAGACAAGCAAAATAAATCAGTGCAGCTGGGACAGCACTCATGAACTGCATTGATCCAGCCTTTTCAGCGAAGCCTTCAAAGGCATGGCTTATGCCAACACTGCATCTTCCCAGGAATTTCCTTTACTAAAGGACTGGGCCTGTGCAAACCTCATGAAGTTCAACAAGGCCAAATGCAAGGTCCTGCACCTGGGCTGGGGCAATTCCAAGCACAAATGCAGGCTCCTTGGAGAATGGACAGAGAGCAGCCCCGAGGAGAAGAACTTCAGGGTATTGGAGGGTGAGACACTGGACATGTCTCAGCAATGTGCTCTCGCAGTCCAGAAAGCCAATTTTATCCTGGGTTGCATCAAAAGCAGCGTGGCCAGGTCAAGGGAGGTGATTCTGCCCATCTACCCCACCCTGCGGCCCCAGCACAAAAAGGACATGAACCTGTTTGAGTGGCCCAGACAATGGTCATCAGAAGGATGGAGCACCTCTCCTATGAAGGCAGGCTGAGAGAGTTCAGGTTGTTCAACCTGGTGAAGAGAAGTCTCCAGGGAGACCTTAAAGCAGCCCTTCCGTACCTAAAGGAGGCCTACAAGAGAGCTGGAGAGAGGGACTTTTTACAAGGGCATGAAGGGACAGGATAAGGGTGAACATTTTTTAACTAAAAGAGATTTAGAGAAGGTATTAGGGAGAAATTCTTCACTGTGAGGGCAGTGACGCACTGGAACCTGTTACCCAGAGAAGCTGTGGATGCTCCATCCCTGGCAGTGTTCAATAACAGGTTGGATGGAGCTCTGAGCAAACTGAAGATGTCCCTGCCCACAGCAGGGGAATTGGAACTAGGGAGATCTTTAAGGTCCCTTCCAGCCCAGGTCATTCTATGATTCTGTGGTAAAAGTGTGCATGATAAAAAGCACAAAGTTGTGCACTGAAGTGCTCAAGATTTCTCTTTCAGGCCCTGCATCAACAGATAGAGAACATACCTCTATCAGCATGAAGGCACATGAACACAGTCTTTGGTGAGTTGTGAGCCAGACTGACCTAGCACGTGGGTATACATCTCCCTGAGTGTATTTGTCCCATTCTAGAGAAAAACAATAAACAAAAAAAGAGAGAGAAAATGTAATTTGGGAATACTGTAAGGAATTGAGTCTGATAAAGAGGTCAGTGATGGAAGGCTGAATGAAAAATCAATTAAACCATTCCTCCAATATTAAAAGGAAACATGAACTGTACAGTGTCCAAAAGAGTTAAGGAGTCTATGGAAAATACCACTGGGATTATCCTGTCAAATATCAGATGTAGCCTTAGGTATTTTACTCAGCAGAAGGGGTCTTAAAAGGATTTATATGCCAGATATCAAAAGTTGAGGAAACAGCTGTGAGCTAAGAGGGTACAGATGATTAAGACATTGGATTTCAGTATGCACAAACAGCAAGGAATGGATTATAATATGAATTAACAACTTAATTCCAGAAGCTTTGAAGTGAAACATCAGATTTAGAGAAGGATGAAAAATCTGAAGGGAAATGGAAAAGAATGAGGCTTCTGACTTACTAGTAGCACCTAAATCAATGGAACATGCCAACTAACCAAGAGTTTTATTGCCACAAAGGCAATAAAAAGATCCAATAGGTTAATTACTTGACTTCAACAAAGCACCAAGAAGGTCAATGCACTTGGCAGCACTTTCTCATAAAATGAAGGAAAACAAGATGACATGCATAATTCTTTTCCTGTCCAAGGGATTGCGTTGCGGATGTTGAAAGTTAAGCCTGAGCAGCACAGGTCTGTCAGGCTGTTAAAAACTGGCTGCCTTAGCTGGATCTACTTTGACATAAAGATCACCTTTCATAAATGAGTGGTCTTAGATACTATGGCAGAAAGAAGTATACAGAAAGGGAAAACTTCTTATAAAAATAAAAAAATATGGATTCCTTATTAGCTGGAAAATGTATTCTGGGAAAGAAGAAAAAAATATCAGACAGGGAAATTGCATACTTAAGTGAGCTCAGCAGGAGTAAGAGTACTTAGGCAAATGAATTCAGTGTTAATGAAGGCAAATTTAACAAGCTCTGCTTCTTTGATTATTTTGCCTTATTCATGAAGACAAGTTCAGAACCCTCAGAGGACTTGATGATAAGAAAATATAAGGTGATTTCATATTTTTGTATTGCTAATTAGTTCATCCACACACACAAATTAAGAGGCCGTTAAATTGCCTGACAGTAACACATAAGGCACTGAAAGGGATACGAAGTTGTAGTACTATACTTTACAGGGTTAATGGCAGTGGGTCTTACCATTCCCATGAAGATCCATGTACTAGGTGAATGTAAGCTAGGGGTGGCTTGTTCTTTAGGGCTTTAAGAAAGCTACACAGATTTGTCAAAAATCCATATTGCAACGTACAGGTATCATTTCTCAGTTGTGCTCTAGAGATTAAAGAGCTGCTGGTAAAAGAGCCAGTTGAGCCGTTTGGCACACAGGAATCTCCAACATGCTGCTGGTTGCTCCCAGTAGTGAAAAGACTGGTAAAAAACTCCCACCAGTCTTTTGTAGTAGCCACAAGCACACTACAGCCATAAGCACCCACACTAACACTACTGAGCTGTTTTGCTGTCTTTGCTCCTTCAGCTCAACATCAGCTCTACTTGAGGTTCCAAAAGCAGTTCAGGGAGACACTATGACCCCTCTCCACCAGCAAAATTTACAGGATGCCTGTGGCACTGGATGAAATGGAAAACCACATCTTTATAAGAGCACAGCAAAAGACCTGGGGACAAGTCTTGCCATGAGCATCTTTGTTAACATTCAGCCAGTTCCAAAGCCATATACCTGCTGTTGAATGACTTGCATTCATTCCTACTTCGCATTTAACAATACCGGTTCATTCTTCACTTGAACAGTTGCTATTTCAGACATCCTTTAAAAGCTTCTTACACATCTGCCGAGGACAGCAGTGCTGGGTACGCTCCTATTTTACGTTTTTTTGTTTGCTTGTTTGTTTTTACCACACTGAAAAAAAATGGACTGGATGAGCTATAACATGCACTTTCCCATTCCTATGCTCTTCCTCTCGTAAGTTTTGCATGCATTAAGAGTTTTTTCTCAGTTAAATAGCCAGTAGACAGCAAAAGGATGCAAGAAAGGCCTGTCTTTTCATCACTCCTGCACAGTTTATTCAAAGACTTCCACATTTTTTTACCCTATTACAGAAAAAGTCTGAGGTTTTTCCTACTATTAGAAGTCTAGGAAGAAATCTCCTAAGTTCAATTATATTTTGCATGTCTGCTATGCCTATGAAAAATTATTCTGGTTTTTCTAGGTTTTCATTATCACCTAATATGAACATTCTTATTAACCTTTGCAGTGACATGATCTCCTAAAAAGTCTAGAGAGAGCAACTGGCTCATTTGAAAAGTTTACACAGAGTCACGTAGACTAAGACTGTCTTGATTATCTGGTTTGACTTCCTGTAGAATATAAATCAGACCATTACACCCACAATTTTTGAATGAGCAACCACATTTTTAAAAGGCCATTCCACTCTGATTTAAAGACTATAGACAACAGAAGTTTTAGCTTTAGCAGAAGAATCCCAAGCTGTAGCCAAATACACAGGCTGGCTATGTGGAAAGCCTTATCTTAGCGTAAGAAAGAGAAGTCCTGTTCCACTTGAATTGAAAGCTGCAAACGTCTTCAAAAAGAAATAAGAGTCTTTCCTAAATGTTTATCTTGCTCCCTTCCAAAGTCAATTTGAAAGACAAAACAGCACACTCTGCATATGTCCAATCAACTTTTAGTGTTTCCACATTCTGCAACTTGTCAAACTGTAAACAGATAATTGTTTATAATATAGAAGTGAATTAACTGTGTCACATTACAAAGTCTTAGATGTTAAAAAGACCAAAAAAAATCCAAGGTGATTAAAAAATTCCTTAGGGATAGAACTGAATAGACTCTCTTGTTCTCTGTTATCTCAGTATGGGTGTCTTGGCTATTTGCAGACAGAGATAAAAATCTGTGAGCAGCAACTTGGACTTCCGTGTCCCAGCTTGTTCAGGGAGCAACATGCTTATCTGGAGCTTCTGATTTTACTAAATTACATTAAATCAACATCACAACGTGGAAAACAAGGAAAACAAAATCAGTGGAATATTCAGAAATACTCTAGCCAACATTATTAGCAAAGTTTTATTCCATATAATCTGTGTCAAGAGTCACTAGTGCAGTTGTGAATGTTGAATTTAGATACTTTCTTCCTCAGTGCCTGGCAAAATTAAAAGCCATTACCACTGTGCTTTGAAAGCATGTAAATATTTTTGCGGAGTAACCTGGCTTACAAATTGCCATCACTATGACTAAAGCACAGCACTTCTAGTGTTCCCTGATTCAGAGGGTTGTAAATTGACATTTTCAACATGCAAGCAGAAATCAGTCATGACTGTGTAATAAAAACTCTGCAAAGCTAAAGGTGATGGTAAGAGAGATTACTTCAGATTTTGGTTTTATTTTTAAAAATAGCTGTAAACATAAAAATGACTGAACTACAGACAGAATGTGTGAACACCCATAAACCTTTTAGGAACAAAGGTGGATGCAGCTTGCTTGGGGCCTATACTATGAAATAAACACACATCTTTATCCTCAAGTGATCATATCCTTTACTGAGGTTTCACAATACTGAGCTAATTAAAGCTCAAACCTTAATTAGGCTAAAGAAAACTTATGCCCTTTATGATTTCAAATTAAAAGGAATTTAATTGCTATCATCTGCAATGCTATTTTTCATATTGGCTCTAATGATCATTGTGTAACTGTGCATGTGCTTTTGTAATATAAATTATTCAACCGTTAGACTCCAATTTTTTTAAATGGAACAAGGACAATTCCACTTGGTGAACTAATGACCTGCAAAATTTCAGATACTAGATACAAAGATGGCAGATCAATGCTAAAGCTACCTTTTCAAAACACATCTGTAGTATAAGCTTTCAGGTTAGTAGAGCAGTAGTTATTTTAGCAAACCTCTCTGCTCAATTTGATATGCATCCTTTGTTATCTTATCCTTATTGCTAACACTAATCTTTCTAATGCGAACAGTAGCTTCAAACTACCCAAGCAGCTCTCTCAAAAAAAAAGCCCTGGAAAAGACATTACATCTCTTTCTTACATAAGCATGCAATAATCCACAGCAGTATTTTGTGATATGCTCACAAGGTCAGCATTTTCAAAGGAGTTAACAAATAGTGAGACTTTTGATTCTGGTATGCTAATTTTTTGATCCTGTAGAGAGGTCTTTGAAGAATGAGTTCTAGGACTAAGTAAGCAATTATCCCCACATGGAATGCCCACTGATGCACATCACTGATAAACTTCTCTGGAGACAGAAATTCACCCCTTATGCTAGGGAACATGGTAAAGGAACAAATACTGAAAACTTGCACAATGCTGGCAAAGTCTGCATCACTTGAACTGGTTTGGTTATCTTTTACTCCAAGGTAAGAAGCTTTAAAAATTACTCTAACCCTAAACCCTATTTTAGAATCACAGGGAGGAGATTCTTCTTGAAGTAGAGATTTGCATAATCTCTTCTACTCCTTTTCTTCTGCCCTTCCTCCTCCACCCTTCCCTCCTAACCCTAGCAGAGAGAAAGCAGAACAACAGGTCTGCGGGTTGAAGGCTTGAAGCAGGTGAAGCTCCTACTGGAGTGTGGTCCAAGAGTTCAGTGAAAAGAGTGAGCTCAAGTTCCCTCACCAAGCTGTGCTTCATCCTTTCTCCTTCTCCCTTACAGCACCACAGAAATAAACCAGGAAATGCATTTAATTTCTCCTTCAGTCTTCCCCTGAAAGACTGGGAACTCCCAAAGTAACACCAAGAACCTGGCCCTTTCTTTAAGATGCCAGAAACTTCCAGGAGGGCATGGACAGAAGTATAAGCTGATGCTCCTTGTGTAGAAGGGCTAAATATCTCCATAGCACATGCAGCAATCAATACAGAACCATGTCTTTCTCCTCTCAGAAATGAATTGATACTAACTGGATCATACTCACAGGTATAGTAAGAATATTTTAGAAAAAGAAACCAAGCAAACAAGCTAGAGAAAAATACTCCAAACAAACAAAAAAACCCCACCCAAAATCCAAACAACAACAAAACCAAACACCTCACCAGAGCTACCTGTGGATGAATACTTCGAGTCTTCAATACTTTCTCAGGTTTAACCAAGGTATCAGTTAAATCTGCTTCTTTCAGTGAAACGGCATAGATTCCAAACCAAGATCTGCCCTGACTCATGCAGAAAGGGTTTTTTCTTTTCTTAAGTAAACTCAAGGAGAGCACACTTCAAGAGTTAGCAATGTAACAGAGAGGAAAGTGCTCTGAGGTTAAGGTTAAGGGCAGCATCACAAGGATAACAGACTGAAAATAGGAAAAGAAAAATGTTAAGGCTGACATTAGGAAAACATTTATTATCATGAGGATGATTAGATAATGGAATAATTTCCCAAAGGAAGTTGTTGAGTCAACCACTAGAGGCATTCAAAGGAAACCTAGATAAAAACACCAGGCGATTGATCTGGAGGGCAGTCCTGCACTAATGACCCAAGAGGCTCTTTCCAACTCATTGAGGATTCTCCTCTTGAAAACAACAACTCTGAACTTTATACAGAAACACGTGAATGAAAAGTAAATGTAAAACATTGTAAACCCCTGTTTTCATTGTTAGACTTTTTCCTCTGCAGTACCAACAACCTGTGTCTATATATGCATTCATTACTTCTAAAAGATTCTAACACATATTGATCAGCACAGTAACACTGAGAAGACATATCTGCCAAAGAAATTACCGGAGCTATAAAACTTGCCTTATGAAACACAATGGACATCATGAAGAAATCCAGCAAGAAATTTTCTGAAATGTCTCTGTAGTCAAATCGGAAGAAGATTACAGTAAAGCTCAAAGTAACAAATTGATTAATAGGATTACAGAATGAGGAGCGCAGGAGTTTCATCCCAGCAACTGTTATCAGGATAATGTCACAGCTGTAAGAAAGACAGAGAAAAAAGCCTATTCAAATCATAAGGCAATAAATTATGACACTCTTAAATACAGATATCTGTATCAGATGTATTTTAGATTGCCAGATATAACTAAATCTACACAGTATTTTTATTAAAAGAACATAGGATTAATATCAGAAATCATCACATTTATTTAACCTATGTGCAACTCTGTGTTTTTCCCTTATCATTATCACACAATTGCAAGCTGTAATAAAGAATGAATTCTGTACTAAAAAGAGTAGTACTAACTCCTAAAACCCAAGAATCTAGAACAGACATTTTTATATACCTCTTAAAATAAAATGTAACTCTGGGAAATATCTTGGCACTTTCATTAATGCATTACTGTAATTTGAAAAAAAAGAACTCTTTTTTTATTATTATTAGAAGAAATTTCACTTGATTACAGAATTTATAACGATAGTCCTAACTTCATTATGCACTGCCAAAATTCTGGATAGAAACACATAAATGTGAAGTGCTTGAAATTCTTCCTATTGTTCTTGATCAGATGCAAAGAAATTGTGTTGGATCTATGTCTTGTAAAATGCAGGAACTTCAATGTATAATGAGTGACAAAATAGGCCAGGTATTTGCAAAGCACGCGGAAGGTTCTCCTTCATCTTGCTGTCAACCAGGAGAATACCTGTTGCCATGTCATGATACTTGACAGGCCCTAAAGCTCTAAACAGGTTTTCGTCATTCTAGCAAGCTTCAGAAGCCTGTACAGTTCCTGGATGATTTATTTTATGTGACATTTATTCATTATGGCATATCTCCTGTAATGCAGTTGCAACTTTCTTTGAGTGCAGGTCATTCTAAAGGATCACGGGGACATCACTGTTGGAATGAAATGCCAAGCTTACCTTCTTTTCCTCCTTGTCAAAGCTATTCTTTTCAATTTGCCCTAGATTGTGAAATGGAAAACCTAGTGACTCAGCTAAATAGATTCTGAAGTCACTAGAAGCCATCCCAGTGTGATCCCAGCCATCTTATATGAACCAGTTGGATTTCTCATTCTTCAGAAAGAAGAAAATTTTTGCAGCATGGTGGCATTTTCAAATGGAAACTTACAGATCATAGAGCAAAAGGAAGACTTTTTTCTCACTGGATCTGTTAACGTGCAAAAACTTTCATCAAAAAATTACACTCTCTAAAATAATGCTATCAGAGGTAACAGAAAACAATTTGCTCATTATGCCTCTTCTTTAAAAATACTGCCACACAAGACACTTTTCCTGGGGCTTTAACTCCCAGCAGAGAGAAAGGAAGAGAGCACAAGAAGGGGGGATGATTTCCTAGACCTCTGTGGCCTGTAACAGGGGCAGGCATTTCAGCTTGTCAGCATGCGTCCTGTTAATAACCAGCACACCAGGGTTTGGAAAGCTCAAGCAAACTCCTGCCTATGAAGGAACTGTTCTGCCTCCTCAAGAAGCAAACTCCTTCAGTCCTTTAAATCACAAAGCAAGATGAAGCAAGTTTAAAAAATATATTCAATTTGAGAAAAACTCAAGCATCAAATCATGCAAAATGTACCACCTCAGACACTTTTGGACATAGAAGGGGAGAATGTCTTCCCTTCTCTGCAGCATGATGAGGTCTGATCTTTGGGTGGCTAATCATAAGGAATGTTCCAGCAACAGAAATCAGGCATTTATGCATTAAAGCACAGAAAGTACAACCCTCAGTAACACTGTATATGGAAGCAGCAAGGAGAATCCAGGATCCCTCATGGGTTTATAGAGTTGAGAAAGAGGTAGGATCTGAAGATGAATGCTTTGTGTGTGACATTTAGATGGCAGCTGTAGGGAAAGCATATTCAAGAGGAGTGCCAGAGGAGAAGGAATACTGGGAGCTTCATGGATAGACCACTGTTACAGGAAAAAGGAGAAAACACAGGTTTTTAAATCCAAGATGATCATACAGACACAAGGGGGATGGGGAAGTAAAGGACTGCCATGGTATTCCCCCACGGGCCAAACAATCAGAGGCAGACAAATGTAATTACTTTCTTTAATCTCAAGACTTCTGGAGGTCTGACTCATTCCTTCGGAACACATGAGGGAGGTGATACTTTAAAGTGCAATCTAGCTTGGAGGAACAACTATGTAAAAATAGCACCTTCCTAACCCCTACATATTTGCTCTGTGCATGCATTCAGTCACGTCTGCTAACTAGTAACAAATGACAGTTTGATTACTTTTAACTCTCCCAGCCTTGCAGAACTAAATAGAGGGATGAGTGTGGACTCAGTTTCATTCTGGACAATACAGTTAAACTCTTAAAGCACCTTGGCCGCAGCATCTTCCAAGTGCCTAGGAGGGAAAAAGGTCAGTGGGCTATCAGAGGCTATCAATGAGTGACTGGTGAGAGGCTCTTGGAAAAGTATCTGTCTGGGAGAAATATGCAGAAAATTTGACTAATGCCCTAGTCCAAGTTTCAGCTCCTAAAACAAGGGCCACCTTGTCCTTATAGTTGTGTGGTTCCTAAAGCTGTGTTGCTCCTCAAGAGAGATGAACAATTAAATCAACATGCAATTTTGCATCAAGGTACTTTCATCTAATGTTTAAAATTAAGAATCTGTATTACTATGAACACTGAGGAACTATTCCCCCAGACTTCCTAGCAGTTTTTCTTGCTACTGGAACATTCCAAGGCTGTTTCTTTGTTTTATCATCTGCATCACTGTCATTCTGATAAAAAGACTGCAGAAACTCTGCTCACTAGGGATACTGCAGTCACTAAGCCTGCTGAATATCTGCAGTAGTCAAGTCACTGACTAAAATACTTACCATAAAAGGCTGTCTGCAAGGATCATACTGTGAGACCATGGATCAGCATCACCAGTTCTGCTTAATATCTGAGACATCAGACTTCGTCAAAACTTGTATCCTTACCTTTCTCAAACCACTCTTAATGCAAGACTACCCACTACTCTACACTGTTTAATATTTTATACAGTCTTGCCTTAAAAGACTTGTGCAGTGAAGCTTCTGATAACTCCTTTGGGAAACTACAGCACAGTGTTAAAAAGCCTCAATAGGAAATGTTTCCTGATATCCAGCCTAGATTTCTCATTTTCATCTGATTAATTCTAGTTACCCCACTGAGTTTATGCCCATCAAACACCTGCAGCCTGGTATAGTGTGTCTTGCTTTTAATTGACATTTAGATGTTTCATATATATCTATATATAGCTCTTTAATCATTTCATTCTCTCTCACTGGAGTCATGTCTTAGCGTGTGCTAAGGTAGTTTTGCATTTTTCTTACAGCAAAGCCAGTTATTATCGTATACTGAACTAATACGCATGAAAGGAAACTGCGACAAGATTACAGGCTTATTTAAAAACAAATTCCATTTCTCGATCTTCAGTCTAAAACCAAATATTCTACTAATCACATGCTTTGAATTACAATCTACTTACTGTGTACCAAGCTTCTTGTATTTGCTAATTGAGAAAGCATCAATTGTGAGCGCATTCAATATAATAGCTGGATATAAAATGTATTTCTCAAAGCACTGCAGCCACACATAGAGCCTTTCAAACCACATCAAATGAGCAGCATCTGAAATAGAAATTCATATTATGGATCATGTCATCAAATTATGAGCATTTTTTGCACAGCAATACCATAGAAGATGAGTTCGCTCATATTAAGAAATATGCAAGTTTATGAATGAAACAATTTATGAAACAATTGAATTAATAATTCTTTTGTAACAGAGAAATCATTTTGTTCTCTGAATTTAAATAGTATCTGTTTTACTGTTTGTAACTGCACTCAGTGAGAAACACTCAGAAATGACAAAAGATAGTACATGCTTGGCGGTAGTTTCTACATCATCCAATTGCTTAGTCACTCTATTAAATAGTACTTTAAGTGACAAAATGACCCCAGAGAGGCTGTCGCCAGCTCTGGCACTGACATGGTCAATGACCTAAGGAACCCCATTTGACCTCTGTGCCTCTCCTTCCCCATTTTATAGCAGCAAACCACCGTTCATTAGACTGTAAAGTGCCACTGACCTCACTAATAAACAAAACACCACTGGAGATCTTAAGACTGAGGAATTATCAGGAGCTAGAAACTGTCCTAGATGTTTCCCAAAACACTTAAACAGCCACTGTAAAAAGTATCCGCCAGGATTACATCATTCCCCAGTAGGGAATAACTTTTTTGCAGTAGACTTTTCTAACAATACCACACTACTTAATATGAGTATTAAACAAGAACTGAATGCTCCATGCAATTCAACTGCTATGAGAACTTAGGTGAACTGACTGCAGAAACACTTGTGTACACACAAAAATAAAGTCTTTATCCTCAAGTGAGCTCAGCTAAACAAGGTTGTCAGAAAAATAGTGAATGCAAAAAGGCAGAACTTGGTATTGACTCAGAAATAACAATGCCATCTACTGAATCTTTAGTAGTCTTCCCTCTTCTACAGGCACAGTTGTATATTGCATAGGCTCAGAAGGAAAGATCTAAACACAATCCTTCTAAATTAGCTTGAACTCATACTATGCCAGTACCTTAAGCTACATCAATGTTCTTGCAAAAATTTCCCTTCAGAAAATATTTCTGGCTATAACATAAAAATATTTCATCCTCTTATTACCTAAAGGCCACCTCCTAAATGTTCACACACAGAGCAAAATGTCCATTTTTGAACCTAGCTGTTCTCCGTTCCTCTCTCCTCCTCCTGAACTGCAAATTGCTCTCAGAGTTTCACTCAAGAATTTCATCGATGTCCAAAGCTTAGCTTTGTGTAAGAACTCAAGTTCAGTAAAGGGGTATGCATATTACATAGACAAATAAAAGGCATCAGCAGCAGCAAAGATCTGTGCAGACAATGCAGACAGAAAAAAAGAGCCCACATTCAGAGGGGCCCCAGGAGAAGATGTGGCTGATTTGAAAATGGCTTATATGAATCTGTATGGTATAAAAAGAGTAGTGGGGAGGGTGGACAATAAAAAAGATAGCCTAGTGTATCAGGGTTTCCTTCTCACTTAGTCCTGCACTCATTTCTACACATCTATTATACCATAAGCTCATATATCTTGAATTCAGCCTTTCTTCCTGCAGCCAGGCAAAACAATGACAAATAATAAATGAGTTATCTCACATGCGCATCAAGATATCTGGTCCCATAACTACTATATCTGAAAGTTTCAGCAGCTCATCCAGAATCTATGAAACAAAGCCAGGAATAAACTTGTGGAATTGTCATTACCAGTTGCCCGTGCAATTGAATTTGTGTCTCCATAGCACTACCCTTGTCAGAAAAGAGAAAGCTGAAAAATTAAATTTTATGCAGAAAAACTTCTCACAGACATCTTGCTTTGTGTATGTGTCCTTTCACTGTTCTCTCCTGACAACTATGGGATACTACTGTCCTTTTACCAAACTTCTCTTTCTATACAAACTGGGAACATTTAAAGTTCAGTTTCTACATTTATATTACAGGGCAAAGGAAAGAAGACAGCCTGCCAGACATATCTATCAAAGGGATTATCTTTTCCTCAGTATGTCTCATCTCAGAACATGATAAAAAACCCTTGCAGCAGCCTAAGGGACTGAAATATATATTTTTTTTCTCTTGTTTTCTAATATGCAACATCAGCTACATTGTAATAATACCTAAGCCCCAAAGTGCAGGAATGGACCACATATAAGTGAGGACTGCAAAAGAAGGAAAAATGCCTGTTGTCCATAGCAAGTACCATCAGAAATGCATCTGGCTCTCAAAACAGAAGGAAAACCCAACTGTGGGGATCAGTCCAGCAGGTCTTTACCTTCAACCTTTTCAAAAGCTGAGTCACCGCATTTAGGAAAACAATGTTTTCTGACAAATGAAGACAGACTTAATCAGGACAAGGCAAAGAAATCCTACAGTAGTCTTTTATGACTAAGTGATGAAACAAACAATATAACTTGATATTTATCAGAATTATGTCTATGGTTAACATAGACAGGAAGTCCTGAACACTGTTTTCAGTTGGGTATGATGCTTAATAAGATTTATATTTCTATTACACTTTCCTTGGCATATTGCAGTAAAAGTTAAAAGGCAACCTTCAATCAAGTCTCTTGGGCACTTTTTTCTTACCCAATCCTTGTTTGGAAAGGAATTGTTTTGAAATACATGAGTTTTTTAAATAAGAAATATTTAAATCCTTAATGTATGGTTTTGGAGAGAGTGATCTGAACTCTTTTGTCGTCTAGTTGAAGAACAGTCTACAGTCCCTCAGAAAACTCTGTTCTGACAATGCTGTCTTCAAACACTTCAGGAACATATACTGAGAATTATTAAGGCACAGGATCCATCAAGAAATGACAAGCAAGCTTTTGGCTAGTAGCAAAGACAAAGTGAGAGCTGGGACAGAGAGGGGAAGTTGTGCTTCTCAAAGCACACTGCCTGCTTGCAGAAATAACTATCAGAACAGGAAATCAGATCTCAACATCCTAAAATATTGACTGGTAATCACATGTATCAGGGCACTACCCACTGAAGCCAGCAGACATTACCAAGAACAAATCTCAAAGAAAATTTCACAGTTCCTTTCAATTTCAATGTTTCTTTAAAAGTGTTACGATTGAAATTAGAACTCCAAGTTGCACAACCCTTGCTGATATGCCATAAAATAGAAAAAAAATCTGCCTCAATTTCATCAATCTTTTAAGTTTTTAAATTGCACAAGATGCCAAGGCATGAACTGTAATATATCAAGCAACACAGCAAGAAACAGTAGTGTAATGCAAAAACAAATGGCAGATCAGACAATGGCTCATGAAAGATCATGTAGGGCCAGTAAAATGATTAAGGGACAGTAGTATTTAACACAGGAGAGACAGAGAGCTAGGATTGCTGAGCCTTGAGTAGAAAACTGTTAGGGAGCATCTTACTAATGCCAGATGAGGACAGTTCTTGGTATATGGATACTTGATGGGGATGGTAATATTCATGGAACCAGACTGCTGTCACTAGTACTCAGGGACAGGACAAAAGCAAATGGGCACAAATTGAAAATCTGTTTCAATAAAGCAAAAACCAAAACAAACAAAAAAACCCCCACCTTGCAACTCAAAGCAACCTTTCTTAGTGTAAAGATGATTGAATACTATTGCAGGTTGTCCAGAAAGGTTGTGGAGTCTCCAGACTCGAAAATATTAAAAAGTGGACACAGCCCTGACCAACCTGCTCTATCTGACCCAGCACTGAGCAGGGGCATTGGACTAGACAATCTCCAGAGATGTCTGACCAGCCTAAGCCCTTCTGTGTAGAGCAGTCTCAGAAAACAACTCCCACAGGTTCACAGATGAGTTGGCAATTGGGTGGAAAAAATGAAAATGATTGGCTGTGTACGCTATTTTAATGTAAAGGCGTAATTTATTCTCCTTGCTTTGTTTCTTCTGGATTTTTTTTCTTCCAACCAAGACAAGCTGAAAGATATTGCATCCACTGTTTAGAAAAGACTCGATTACAAACCTCTCACTTCCCGCTGCTGGTGCTCTTTGCTTTTAAGTATGGGGTGGGAGATCCACAGCCAGGGGTGATGCTTGCGAAGCTGAGGAAGGATGTAATGTGTTACAAATCCTACGGTCCACGCTAAGGCAAACAGGACAATGCTGAGAAATGGCTGGGTCAAAGCAGAAAATAATGACACATGGTTATAATTTGCAAACAACATTTTTATATATATTTTTAAACATTTTTTATCAGTTTCTGTAATGTATTTTTGTAAATTAATATTTATTCCTATGTTCAAACTCTGACTTCACAGGTGAATAGGGATCTTGACATATGTGTTTTGCACACACAATTAACCAATTTTTTCCTTCATGATTGGAGGGGAAAAAGGCAAATTATCAGGCTTATTCATTCTGTCCTCTGGGTTCCATATCACAAGAGCTATTTATATGCAGAGGAAAGAGACATCAAGTAAGCAATACTGAAATTAATACAAATATCCATAAACTGTCTTGCAGAGATAATAATGTTATCATGACCAGTAAATGCATTTTTGCTAACTTCTCTTCCCACAATCTCTATTCTTTCCAGTTAAAGCACCCTATGATTTTGCTTAGAAGAGATAATACCAGATAGATACACACCCTTAATGATAGAAACACAGTACTGGCACTGACAGCAAACGACAGAACAGCAGCCGCTGTGCAAACAATGAGATCCGATTTCAAGATTTCTTTCTGTGAAAATAATTATTTCATAAAAAATCAGTAAGGCAATACTATTTTAACCAAAGTAAATTACTCTGTTCTCAGTTACTTACACTGTGCATTGTGATAAGGCTAATCAGCACTCCCTATTACAAAAGTATTTTCTCCACTCTGCTTTGGGAAATTATTTCTTCACACTCTAGGTTTGTTGAAGTAATCACATTTTAATTCTTCACACTCAGTTTTGAATTATGTTTTTAAATAACAAAGTTATAATATTGGAGAAATGAAAATAATACATTTTAATACTGACACTGATCCTGCTTAAGGAATAAAACTCTTTTACACTATGACTTTCTTATTTTTGGGAATCAAAATTCTGGTTCCATTTCCTATTTGCAAACATTAAGATTCCTTCAAAATCCCTTTCTCTTGCATTACCAAAATGAGTCATGCTTTCTGTAATGTCTCCTGAGACACAACTTTAATACATTGTCTATGTTCTAAAGTGACATGTCCCATTCTCCGATTTTCTCCATTGCAAGTCAAATTTCGGGAAGATTTTATGGATTCTAGACAGCACATTTTTCCAGTGTCACTGAATGATAATGAAAGGACACATCTGCCTTTGTGTAAAGATCTATAACTAGGTTGGGAGTAATCTTGTTTCTAAAGATTGGAAAATATCACTGTCTTTACAGCCCATTTTTCTTGTGATTAAAATGTCATTCTCAGTAAACAAATAAACAAGATAGCTTGAGATCTGTGCAGTCTTCAGAACTGTACTTCAGAGGTCACCCAAATGTTTTTGTGAGTAAATGAAAATATTTTCTTAGATTTATGAGAAGGGCATTTAGATTCAGCACTCAATACTGCTGCTAAGTTACCAAAGGAGTAACTATCTGTAGCTCTTGGTTTAGAAACTGACTTATGCTTTAATTCAAAGACATTTAGAAAACATGTGAAAAGCAACAGTTTTGCTAGAATTAGAAGCTCATCTGATTTACTGGTGCTGCAATCCAGGTAGGCTTCATGTATCTCATCAGAGAAAAGGAAAGAAATCTAAAATGATAATAGGAAAGCAAATCTATGAAGAAGGGAGATAAAAAGAAAGCAAGCAGAACAAGTGAACAACAGAAAGGTTGTGAATTACAGGGGAAGCTGGTAGCAACCACTATATTTAGGCTGCCTATCTCTCCCTGTTATGAAAGATGCTTCTTAGTAAAAGGTCACCAGCATCAGCACTTCCACTTACCGTAGTAGTCCTTTGAAATGCAGCAGGACTAAAAAGCCTTCAGGCTCAAGAAGTACTTTTGCTTTGTCCCAGGAAACTTCAATCCACTTTAGCTGCAATCTCAAGCCACCACCACTGTCCCTCCCCTTCCCAGGCTCCTAGGGAGTATGTATGCAACTCTAAAAGAACGTCCTCTGCTCTCAGAGTTGTGCCCTCTCCAAACAGTCCCGTACTCTGCATGGACTACATTCCGTGGGAAGGCGTAGGAGCAGAGTTCGGTCTTTGTAACTCTTCCTGACCATCTTTTCAAAACATAGCCCTGCCAGCCTTGCTCCTCACTTCTGAGTTGTCACCTTCAACAGCAGAACCACAACATAAGGAAGCTCACAGGAAAAGCCTTCTTTTCCCCAGAAAAAGCTTTGATCCCTGCCTGCCTCCATAGGTCCTCTCCATTCAGTGCAAACCTCCTCTCACTAGCAAGTTGTGTATCGATCTCTAACTCAAGTGGTTTTAGTATGTGGACCAGTACTGAAAAACATGGTCCGAGAAAAATGAATATGGGAATTATTGCCAATGCATGCAATAGGAGCTTTTTTTTTTTAATCTTCCCAGATATTTTTAAAGATGTTGCACACAAAATCTATGTAAAGCAGAACTATTTAGCTTGTAAAATTTGGCATCGGAGAAAGTTGAGCAGTGTTAAATTTATATGGCACTATTTCAGCCCTTTTCTGAATACATAGTATGAAAAGTCTTGATCAAGTGTCATTTTCTGCACAGCTGAATCCAACTACTCAACAGTCTAAAACAAGCTTATAGGAACAACAAACACACTCCAATCACATCCACAAGCTCTTCTGTACAATCAGAAAAGATTACTCTTAAAATGACTGATTCCTCTCACAATCAGATGACTGAAGAAGCTGCCATTTTATGAACAACATCAAATATTAAGAATTTAACTGTAAAATCAGCAGAGATGGTAACAGTGGACATATTTGTGAGAGGCATCATCCTAACTTTCTATTTCATGCTAGGTCACCAAAGAGGATCTTTTCAAACATTTCATTCAAAGATAATGTATTACACAGATTATATGGCACAGGACTTGTATTTCCCACCTTTCCCACATTTCATTTTGCAATTGCGCTTTTTACAGTACTCTCATTGTTTTTGACGCTTTAACAATCCCATACAGATAAAGTCCTATGCTTTTTAAAGAAACTATTATTATTCAGATATTCAAACCCAAATTTGACAATTGCATTCCAATTCTAGCACTATTAAAAGTGTTTCAAAGTGCATCATACATCCCCAGGCTTGTCCTTTTGCCCTTGCACCTTCAAAATATAAATGTACTGCTGAGCTGCTGACTTGCACAACGGTCTTCACAGGAGCTCCTTCTTGATGTGGCCAATGCTTTCAAACTTCTCACAAAATTCAGAGTTTTTTCCTTCTAAAACAAAGCTGAGCACTGTTTGCTTTTGTTTCATGTCACTGCCTAGTGCTCAGGGTCCCCCAGGAAATGGTTGACCCTGGGCAGTGATCTCTCTGGATGAGTGGAATTCAGAGCTACCTTCCAAGGAGAAAACCTTGGGCATCCACCGACAGCCTGGTGTGGGTGGATCTGTGTCTGACACTCCCTGTGGGAGGCAGCTAGCTCCTGCAAAGCATTTGCCTACCTTGGATTCAACTCTGTTCCCCATCCTGTCTTTAGATCCAACTGTCTAAAGGGGGATTTTGGATGTCATTCCCAAGGCCAGGCACTTAGGAGTTGAATACTGAATAGCCCTACAATGTGGTGCTTGAGTCCTTCATTGCAATTGGTTCAAAACAGAAAAATTAAGCTCTATTCAGAGTTTAAATCTCTGCAGTGAGAGATACTCACTGTTATAGTTTGAACTGAAAGCAGGTTGCCTGTTTTTCCTCCATTTAACACTTAAGGTAAAAAAGAAACCCGAAACCAACATCGCTGCATTTGATGCCTCAGAGATTTCACAAGCAGAATATATTAAAGTGGCACTCTGTTTTTTGTTTTAATTAACACAGAATCATAGAATTGTTTTATGCTGGAAAATATATTTAAGATCATCAAATACAACCACTATTTTCAATTATGTTTTTGGAACTTTGTACAAATCCTTTTATTAGCTATCTGAATGTTTGCATTAAAGACCAGGAAGAACGCTTGAGTTTTAATGTAACACATTATCACCCTCAGGCCACAGCTTAATCTAGTAATCAGCCATGTGGATGCCTACAGAAATTAATTATAATGGTAGGAAGCTCCATTCTCAAAGTTGAATGGTCAATTATCCATCACAGCTGCTTTATAATTCAGGCTTCCAAAGCTGGCAATTCTTACACAGCTATTCAAGCAAAGGAAAAGAGTAGAGGTCATATAACTAAACATTAGAGATGCCGTATTTATTATTCCTAACATTAACACAAAGTCACTACAGAATACAACACATTAATTTTCAATATTAACCTTGTTTGCTTTCAGCTCCTTGGGGAGGTGATTTGGTTCTGCATGTTTCAGGTTTTCTGATTAAAATGGGTCTTACTTAAATGCTGTGTTATGTAGACCCTATATCTGTATATAGAGCAAGACCATGCTGGCTGTTGTGTTGCATCCTGCCATCTCTTCCCACTGACATGGGGTTTGGAATACTCTCCTTGCAGAGAAGAAAAAAAGAACTACCATAATGAAATCTCCTCCAAATACTGACATTGTTTGACACAGCTTCTGAACTGTTTGAAAACCCCCCTGCAAAAGTTCTGGAAATTATTTAAAATTGCCTTTGCAGTGTCAGCTGAGTCCTACATCCTAAACAAGACTGCTATTGCTGAAGCAAGTCAATAGAGATTATGGCTTAATTGTGCTCCTCAAACTTGATGCACATGCATTTTCTCTTGCCTCAATTCTTCCCTCACTTGCTCTACTAGCACAGCACTGCAAGATAGCAACAGGAGTCTCCTGGCAAACTGGTTAGTGTTTAACCGAGACAGAGGTACCAGATAACACAGGGGTTAAACAAAGCGCCCACAGTAATCAGAAATTGCCCTCTCTTTCTTCAGGAGATCTCCCAGCAGGGAGAATTAGCACTGTTAATTGATATAACAAGCAAACACTTTTACTTACATTTTTTATACAGACTGAGGGAAGCAGAGACAGAGATTAAAAAAAAAAAAAAAAGAGGCAAAGAACTAGCAAGCTCCAGCAACACTAAAGGAAAGCAGCCTCTGCCTAACAGCAGTATAACAGTAGTATGGTGTATCAAATGTAGAGAGCAGAAAAGTGCCAGTTCCCAAAACCAGGTACATCCTAGAGAGCAAGAGGTGCCAGGAATCCCACTTAATTAATGCTAAAAAAAGTGTGGCAAAACGTGACAGGAATGAGACACTGTAAAGAGAAGAACTGAGGTCCTATGTCTGGCAAATCCCACTGCAGTCCTCCCTATGCTTCTGCATCTTCTGCCCCAGTGGCTCAAGGGCCCAAGTTTGGCTAAACTGTGTTAGTATAAGACAACAGATCCCTGTCCACACTACTGACACACAAATAGTCGAGACTCTGCAGCATGACTTCATTTTGAAAATACAGCCAGGATCTTAGATGCAAATTTATTCATTCTTTTGGCTTTTTTTTTTTCAATATATTGAACCCTTGCTCAAGGTTTCCCTCTGCACTGTGGAATGAACTCGGCTAAGTGGACAGCTGCAGTAAGTGCTTCAGTCCCCTGGTTGAGCACCATCTGCAGAACAGATGAGATCAGACCTTGTATTGCTTCAAGAAAGGCACTATCAGCAAAAGTTAGAACTAGAGGGGAACAAGAAGCTTTCCAATACATCTGCCATACAGTTCCCATGTACAGGAATGGAATGTCAATGAACCACAGCAATAACCTACACACTAGAAATACCACAGAACACAGCAAAATTTTAACCTAAGTATTTTATGTTTTACTCTGTTACTGGATGGGCATTCATATTCCAGTGTCATCCTGTTGCAAACAGTTTAGCTTGCTCAATACAAGCAGCAAGAAATAGCCATATCACTTAATCCTAGGTGGGCCTTATTAGAGTAAGCAGATTAAAATCACATTATATCTGGTAAAAATGACAATCTAAGCAGCAACTTAGCAAAGGAAAGTAGAAAACACCAGTAGTGCAGCATCAATTCATATGCTGAATGTAGGCTCTTAGTACTTTATAAAATGCCTATGGAATGACTGGAGGTGTACAGGAGAGAGATGCATCCTTCTGAAGGGACATCTGGAAGCCAGGCCAGCTACCACACTAGGCACTGTGGACTCTTGGGTCTTGTCTAGGGGTCAAAAAAGGCACTCTCTCTTCCAGAAACTCTCTGAACACCCCTTACTTCTGCAAGCATTGAGAAGTTTAGGAATAACTCCTAGATTGCAAATGCTTGGAGCCAGGTGTCAGGGATGTGGTCAGGAGTAAGGGCCAGGAAGCAGGAGAGTTCATATGACTCTAAGAAATGTCAAACACCCCTTAATGTTACTGGAAACTTGATGATCTGCCCACATGAACTCCTTATAAGATCAAACTCCCCTGAGAAACAGAAAACTTTTTTTTTTAATATAAAAAGACACAAAAAGGAAGATGGGTCATTTCAGATGTTTACACTGAAATAGGAAATAAGCTGACACAAACTTAGAAATATGTGCCAGACAGTAGTGAATAAACAGCCTGCCAAGCAAAGAAGGGGTGATGAGATGGTAATGCTTGGCACCAGCCATGTACCTCTCTTTCCCATACTACTCCAGTTTTACATGTTTTTTCCATCTCTAGATGCCAAGTCTGACAGCGTGCTCCACCTGGCTTGGCTGGGGTGCGGGACACACAGCCAAGAGTACTTCCTGGCACAGAAAAAGGCATTCCTGAAAATGAGATCAAGTCGTAATCTAGAAAAATAAAGGATAAGGGCTGTTTTAAACACACTTAGTTCTGGCTACCAAATCCTGTTCCTCTCAAACACAGACTGGGAGTTTGGTAGGACTGCTCATCTTTTTTAATGCTTGTTGAATAATTCTGTCTACCTTGTACACATCAGATTGCCAGGCTGTAACTCTATGCACAGAACCTGCATTAGCTCTCTGAGTACCAGGATGCGAGCTGTCCCATTACCCAAGCTCTAAGAGTGCATTTCCCACCAATTATATTAAAGAATCAATGCTGCAGAGCCCTTCAAAGGAATCTTTCAGAAAGGAAAATTGCAAGTATCCCCCTTCTTGCTTCTGGCCTCATTGCAAAGAAGATCTAGAAGAACTTCTCTTCCAATTTTTTGTACTTTTAGAAATTTAAATTACTCAATGAGAATATTTAAAAGGTTTCTTAATGGGCAAAATGAATGAGAGTGCTTTGAACAGAAAGTAATGAAAGAAAATGGCTTACCACAGATTCTCTCATTTTTTCTGGGAGTGGATCTGCTGATGAATCTTCAAATCGTTGGCGTAGATAGTGAGGGACATATTTGCATTGAATAAGGGACCTGTTTAAAACAAAGAAAAAAAAAATCCTAGTTAGGATATTTCTGAACATGTCTAACAGATATGAATACTCCTGGGGGATTGAGGAGGAAGAACAGCCTCAGATTTCCTTCCTCACATATGTATTAGCTATGTTATCTCTGTATTGCTGGAGAGTGACACAAACCACCTCTACCTGTGATCAGGGTAGAAATTCCTCATCAAAATGTTGAAGAGTCTCAGCAGCCCAATCATTGTGTATCAGCCATTTAGAGGAATGAGGAGAGAGGGTACTGTTGCATTTACACCTTTTATTAACGTTTCAGCTAAGCTGAAACTGAAATGAGAGCATTTTAGACCCATGTTAAAAAGGCCAAGGAAGCTATTTCTGTACAAACTGTATATTAATCCTCTCTTCAAGATTTGTGTGCTACTCCTCCATCTTGAAGTTTATGCCCCAGGCCATCCCTTAAATATCTGTTTCCAATCCCCTTAACTTCCTTTAAATAAGTTCAGAGCTGTTTAAAAAAAAATCTTCAATCTCTTCTCTTTAAGGATTATATGATTTTATGATTGCATAATAAACATTTGATGTTGATGCACACATACTTTTAATTTTATGTTTTTAACAACCATTTCATCCAGGTGAAGATATCATCAAGAATGTTATGGAATTGGTAGCTAGATTTACAAGTTAAAATGGATTTGATGGTTTAAGATTAATTCCTTTAATACAAGTTTCAAGGAAAGACAAGTTTCTGTTTTATTAAAGAAGTTAATGAATTGGTATGCCGTTCTCGGGGAGTGGGAGGAAAAAATATATTTAAATTACTTTCAAATTGGAAGAGGTCAGAAGTCCATGCTGATTTGTAATTTACCTGTGTATATTTTACTTCAAGGCTACGAAATCTCCCTAATACACTTCACTTCCTTCCATACCCAAGTTCCATACTGTAACAGTTGACGAACCGTTGATGCAATTCACACAAAGCTTGATCCAGGTCTACTTGACGTCAGTGGTAGACACAATAGGCTTTGGGTGAATTGAATGGCAATAGATGCAAGCAGTTCTTGTTGTTTTGTCATATCCGAACCTAGTAATGTATAAATATCAGATTCCCTTAATCTTTTGGATGGTAAAGAATTTTTCAACTCTTCAGTAAGATTTACTGGGATTCTAATTTCCTACTAGTGCTCAATATACTTTCCTTCCTCATCAGTGTTGTTCTCCATTTCCTGAGTTTCTCTACTCAAAAACAATTTTGAATGCCCTAAAAAGCCCTCAAATTTTTCCTTCTCTCTCCTGCATTAAAGAATTGTGCATCCTACCGCACTGACTTACCATATGCCTACTACAATTTTCATGCCCTAAAGAGCCTTGGAATCACTGACAGTCACAGAACCACAGAATATTCTGAGTTGGAAGGGACCCACGATGATCACTGAGTTCAACTCACCTGAAGATGTACACAACACACTCACGAATCAAAGGAGAGAATCTGTGGGTTTCCTCATAGGCCCTCTGCACTGTCCTAGGATAAAACTGAGCTGTCTCTGAAGCAGAATTCTAGATGGCATGGTGATACTGGCTGCACAAAACCCACTTGCTTACTTAACCCAACAGCCCCATCTGTCCAGCTGCCTGTGGACCATCACAGCCTTCCTAACAGCCATATATCAGAGTTTCCTCAGAGGAGAACTTGCATCTGCTGACCCTGAGCTGTGGATCTACGGGATTCCTTCTCTCTCACATCACCTTAGCCTTCAGACCACAATGTTGGGACTTCTCCCCTGGATCTCCCCTATTTGCAATGTCAGCTCTTACCACACACTTGCTTTTCTCAGTTACCTCTAGCAGACCGTGTCAGACCAGAAAAGGAATGAGTGAATTTCACACAGAGAGCCACAGCAATCCTCAGCAAGAGTTGGAATTCAGCCATCTTCCCACCACATCACATGCCCCTTCTCCTGGCCACGTGCTACTCAACACACATTCTGCAACTCCACTAGCCTGAGCACCCCTCAACCAAACCACTATTGTCCAACCTGGCAAGCACAGAATTTCCCAGAAGGAGAAATCTACTTTGGAGAATTTGGATAGTTGTGCTTAAAGAGCACCGGTCTTCCCGGCAATCTGACTACAGCACTTAATTTATTTACAGAACTGATACCAACCATGCAGACATGGTGAGGAATTTCACCTCACCGCATATTTTCAGGAGGCAATGCCTGTGGTTCTGAAATGCAGGCACCACTCTGGTTGTGTGCTGTACAGAGGAATCAATAAATAACATTTACAGGCAACTTACATCAGTACAGATGGGTCACTGCTTTGTCTGCTGAGGTGATAAGAAAGTGCAACTAACAGACCACAGAAAGCAGAGAACAGTGCTGGAGTGTGCTGTGCATCCCAGGGTTCCTGAAGAGAATGAGAAAAAAATAAACTATTTGTAAGATAGGAATGCAGAACTTAAAAAAAAAAAAAAAGGTAGGTTAAGTCACACATGTAACACTAAGTGCACAGCACCTATATTTGTGTATCTACCATGGACTGAAAATCCTATTTCATATCAGTTCATTATCGTGAAAAAACCCCCCTGCGATTAAAGGCATGTTTTGTGCTCATATTATGCAATTCCTCTATAATCAGCAATTAGCTTGGAAGCCACATGAAAGACAGATTTTCTTTCCTCTTTAATGAAACACTAGAGGAAAATGCTCATTAAAATGAGATCCGAGTGAAATCAACTGCACTGTTTTTATCTAAACACTAAACTGATATGCAGTTACTGGACCTGTAGCCAGATTACATGCAACAAATGACAATATCACCTAGATCAGGCAACAGGGTAGAGTTCTGGCACCTCTGACATCTTTCTGCTGCTTTGTACATTACACCCAGGACTGCTTCGATGCTAAAACAGTGGAGAAAGAGTGCTCACCACCATACCTGACACCTCCAAGCAAGGAAAGCAGAGACAATTGACACACTCACCAGCACACTCTGAACATAACCAAGATGAGAAAATCTCTCTGAGTGACTTAAATAATAAAATTGGCTAGAAATAATAAGAGAAAGAATATGAAGGAATTGCTGTAAGGAACACAAATTTTGCCTCTGAAAGACACAGGAACTTGGTGGATCAAATCCATAGCCAATTCACTTATTAGATGTGTTCTGTGCCTCCATACAACTTCTACCTGATCAATCGATGTTGAGCTCACCAGATCCTGACATCAGAGCACTTTTTGGGTAGGTTTTGGGAAACAATGCTTGTAAAATCAGTGAAATTTTAGGCTAGTACAAACAAGGCATCTTCTACACCATATGTCTTTCTTTAAAAACTTCACCATTAGTACAGAACCAATATTTTCACAGAATAAAGTAGGTTTATTAGTCTTATTTTGCCCAGTGATATGCGTGATTTCTTCACAAAGCTGACTCATGTTAAGAAACACCCCATTTCTTTCAGGCGCAATGAATACCTGAATAAAACAAAATAATTTTCTTTTAAGTGACAAACATCCACCCTGTTGCCACATGGAATTTTGGAATTTAACTCTGGAATTCTCATTATCCTAAGAGTAGCATCACAAAAGTGAAATTTTAATTCTAAGTATCACCTTCCCCTTATCATAGTACTGAACATCACAAAGAAGAAAGGCTGAACCATCTAGTTCTATCAAACAATCCTATCCAAAACAGTCATTACAAACAAAAGAGAGATTTACATGGCATTATTGAAAGAATCCAGCACCATTTATTTGACAACTTTACCATACAATCCCTCCCTTCATGTCATTGTTCCCAGTTTTGGAGCCAAATACGTTCTGGGTTAACTTTTCCCATGCTTACTCTCCTATCAAAAATTCATATTCTTCAAAATACTGAAGAAAATTAACTGAAGCAAAAATGTTCTGAAAATGGCTGAATCACAGCCTATCAAACATCCATTGCATTTCCAGGGCAAAACACCTGTGTACAGATCTACCTAGCAGCTTCTAGTGCATGACTGCCTCTTTTCCCTGCAACTTCTTTTGAAAGTAAAATACTATGAAAAAACAAGCAGTATTTCTGGTACTGAAATATACCAGTAGGCAGTTTGAAAAATCATCCTACTCTCTTTCTACTGTAAAATTGTACATGGCTGAATCTCCATATTAATGTCTCAGGAACTCTCTTTTTCTGTATTTTCTGCACAATACACACAGCTTCTGCATTTGGCTGGCCTGTGCTCCAGTTCCAAACTGTCATTGCCTGCTCAAAAAGCAGATGTCAGGGAGCCAGGAAGACAGGTAGGACATGCATCAATATTTTCTGTGTGCCTAGAGAGCATGATTTTCCAGAAAAATGCTACACAATGTTGTACAAAAGATGAGAATGAACAGAGGTGTCATTTCTTCGATATCAGTGTGATGCACCCTGCTCCATTTTGTCATTTTCCTCCCCCAATAATGATGCCTAGTAGCTTTAAATTAAAAAGATGAAAAAAACAATACAGCTGATAATTGGACAATGATTCTTCTCAGTGGGAAAACAGGAATGACAGGTTTTAGTCTTGGAAGCTGGTATTATCTGTCATATTAGACAGGGAGTTTGACTTCCTAGTTTACCTCATTGGGTTGAGGTGATATGTAGTATTTTCAAATACAGTTTTGACTTTGATGCAAACACTCACGTAGTCATTTTTAAAAGAAGTGAAACAGAGTTACAGGGTTAAGGATGAAAGTGATGAGTTACAACAGATCCAGTGGTGGGGGGTGTTTCATTCTAACCACAGAACCACCTAATCCCAAAACAATCTATTAAAAAGGAAGATAAAGGTGTCTTTGAACTTATGAGCCTTTTACCACTGCTAGAGGCAGGACAGCAAATGTATTTTCAAAAAGTGGTGATAGTAGTTTTCTGTCCTACATTATTTATCCTTTTTACTTCTTTCTTCCTTTAAAAAAAAAATGCATGTAGCACACTTATCTTTCAAAGATATGCTCAAATAAATCATAGGTTCTACTCCAGAGACAAAAAATGCTCTGATTTGAGAACCATTTGTGCTAAGTAGAATTTTTTTTATTTTAGAGTATTCCTCTCAACTCTGCAAGGACTTTTCAGACTGCAGTAGTGTTAGCATCATTGAAGGTGAAGGTGTTGGCATAGTGACTTGCTTTTTAAATCTGGAAACAAACTCCAGTTGCTCTTCACAGACCTTATTTTCCATTCTCCTATGATTGCATCATTATTTGTAGAGTCATAGAATGGTTTGGATTGGAACGGACCTTTAAAAGTCACCTGGTCCAACGCACATGCAATTCAATCTTTCTTTGGTCTTTCTCCTTATCTCCACACCCCACCATGGATCTGTGCTACTGCTCACAGATCAATCCACAAGCAGGACGTGCTGATGGTCAGCCACTCCACACACGTGATGGTAAAGTGAAAGAAATACTATCATCCTATTTCTGAACATCTAAAACACTGACTTTCTGAAAGAAATGGTAAAAGGAAACCCTCCTCACCGTGCAAGTGTATGAGAACATAGTAAGAACTTGTTCCCTATAAGGTTAACTATAAGCTTAACACTATATTGCCATGGATACTCATTTTCAGTGAACATTAACAACCAAAAAATGTGAATTAATGAGCCTTGTTTTGCAATGGTTAGAGACAAATTCTAGGAAGAGATGTCCACAAGCTGTATCTTCCCATCACCCATGGAAAACAAAACATTACTTTCCCAGATGATCTCAAAAAACTTGACAAGTGATTAGCTCCAAGAATACAGATATCAATGCCTATTCCAATCAACACTGTTTCTATTTCTTGGCACTCCCACCTGCTATCTTGGACTGCATTTTCACTGCTGAAACTTAAAATCCATAAGGATGGGACCGATACAGGGGTGTCTATATATGCGCACACACATCACCTTATTCACCAACAGGGTCCCAGACTGTGGAAAGGATTCCTTGGCTACAAGGTAAGATGATTAACACCTTCAGGCAGGAGGCATGGATACTCATGTTTCACATAATGGTGAGTTTATCCTAAAGAAGTGGTGCAGATTTCTACATTCCTATAGAGTGACATACAGCAAGAGCCACCCTGGGCCATGTCAGATTCCACAGGCATAATTTACTTCTTCTGTTGTATCTGGAAAATAAGTTCTTATTATACACAGAAAACTAAGACCATAACTACTGAAGTTACATCTACAGTGCCAGACTGACTATGGCTGCAAACATCACTTACTGAAATGCGGGGTATCTGGCAATACCCTCCAAAATTAACAGCCCTAACAGCTCTTGCTTGAACCTCAGGGGCCTCTAAATTGGAAAAAACATAAAACTGATCAGCCCTGCCTTCAAAACCTCCAAAAGGACTGGAAGTGTTTTACGCAGTAGAAAACAAAGCTGCCTAAAAATCCTATCCTTCTATTTTTGGTCATTTACACAGCCAGGAATTCTCTCTGTACACATGAGCCTGTTCAGTGCTATTTAGAAATTTACTTGAGCAGTCTTAGCAGATTGAGGGAGATATATGCTTGCAACCCTTTCGCACTATAAAACCCTAAGACAAATATTTCAAAATTAGTACACAGATGAAGACTGCATCATTGAAAATGAGAATCAAGAAGCACTGTTATTCTGATTAATGAGTTTTAAACTCATTAAACAAAGCAAACTTCATCGATGTGAGCTGAGAACAATTTAAAACCCACATAGGATTTTTAGTAACTATTCACTGAAGCGATAAATAAGCTACCAGAAAATACTTTCTTCAGGTATGAGGTAATGGAAACGGTCTAACTTACTTTTTTAAAAAAAAATACACTCACACAGAGGTGGAAAAAGCAGCTGTGCCACATATGAACACATTCACATCAGTTTAATTTTTCTGACCCGCATCCAAAAATCTGATTTTTCCCCAGGTTGATTAAGATAAACTGCGAGCTTCTTAAAAAAAAAAAAATAGACTGGATGACAAGTACTTAACTGGTTTTGGATAAGTTTCAAATCCAAACCAACTGATTTGAACAGAAGGCAGAAGACAAAGACTGACTGATTGCAGAAACATCAGAAACATTCAGGGACGTGCTCTCCTGCCCCACAGCAAGATGCTGGAAATGCTGGAATGCTAAAGACTGATAAAAGGATGGCTAAATTCCAGACTGAATATTTGTGGAAAAAGTAGGAGGGCATACCTGACTTTTTTTAAAAACCTCTCTTAAATATTTGGGTGCAGACCACAAAACAGATGGAGCAGGAGACCAAAATCAGCACATCATGCAATTCTAGTCAAGTGAAAAATATAGCACAGAAGGTCTTGTGTCTCCAATCTGATGGATGTAATATCTGAAAATAAAAATACCTCCTCCTGGAAAAAGAGAAATGCCTTTCATACATCAAAGCTAAGGTAGCTATTAGAGCTGCCAATTTCTGTTTAAGATTACAGGACTGAAAACCAGATCAGAAATAAAGCCAGGCTGAAGCAAACATAGGTAATTTAAAACTAAGCTCAGTTACCTAATAGCTTCAAAAAAGTAGTGAGCTGAAAAACTGCTGCTGTTACGTATAAGAATCCAAGGAATGACCAGAGGAACTGATAAAACCATGCTTAGGATTTAGAGCTTTGTATTAAACAAAAGTAAATGAAAGTTCATCGAGAATCTGGAAAGAACTGGAATAAGGAGTGATGATATCATTAAACAGAGGTCTGGGAGGCAAAGAAGCAAGCAAGCAGGAGAAACTCAGGTCTTTGCACTTCCGAAGCTAAGACATTTATCTGCTTGCTTGTCTGAAATCAGGTTCACAGTATTGTTGTATATAAGGCTGGATAAGCAGCTGGTGTCTGAGCACTCATGACAGGGATGGAGCCATGGGATAAGGTGTATGAAGAGATGCTTCACAGCACCTGAAGGCTATAGCCACACCACCTTTACATCACCTGGATAATATGACTGTAAAACAAAAATCTAGCCATGTGACTTCATGTCATCACCAGAGGGAACTACTTCTGCTCACCAGCCAGGTCAAATAGAAACTTGTAAACCTGCTCCACTCACAATACACTGCTTTGACCGACAACAGTGATGAATAGTGAGTGTCCTGTCCACCAGTCCTCGAGGCCTCAAACACGGACAGATATCAGCTATTTTGTGCTCAGGGTTTTCTAGAGAAATTATCTGGTATAATTTTAGATGCAATACTCTGTACCTCCCACTGTGAACAATTTTGGGCTTTCTTTTTTTAACTTGACAGCTTTACAGAAAAAGAAAACTCATCACCCCAGTAGTAGCAGCAGCAGAGGAGGTCCCAATATGCTGCAGACCCACAGCTCCTCCACAAGAATATCAAGCAAAGGCAAAGCTGCTGAAGATCGCTATGAGAAGGGGATCCAAACACCTGGACACAGCAGCTGGGACCCCTTTGCTTCCCAGTCACCTCTGAACAACATATTCCTCTTCTTCCTCCAAGTGTCCAAGTTTGCATAACTTGCATACAGGTATCGTCATCTTGTGGAGAATTTGTGCCTGACCCTGGTAACAGACTTTCCTCTATTTTAGTTGTGTGAAAAGTGCATATTTGGCCACATAGCAAACACCCTGGGTCTGTCAGGTGAGCAGTGTGCAGCCACTCTTCAAAACATGTCCCATGTTTCTGATCAGGTCCTGCGATGGGATATGACAGTAGCCTGCCATCTGATCTAACCCCTGCACTTGCTGTTCAGACAAGACTAGAGGTCTGTCCATCCTCTTTTAGGCAGTATGGGCATCTTAGACATGAGAGAGAAGTATTTCTGGTCATGTGATGCCAAATGTGCTGCAAGGTCATTCAGAAAGAGTGGCAAGGCCAGATGTAGTTGTCAGGCATGCCACACCTTGTCTGCAGGTTGCAGCATGACCTCTCAACTGAGAATACCGTATAATAATTTTCCTCAGGCAACTTATCTGAACAAAAATCCAGGAGAATTATTAGGTTAAACTAATGATACATCTATACCACAGTTACCTATTTAAAAAGACTCTCAGTTCGTTTTGCACAACATAATTCAAGAGCAAAATCAGACTGGACAAGGCACAGGATTTCAGCACCGGCTTATTAGTCTCAATTCTCAGAGCTTATATTCATTCACATGCTGAAGGTTACCTTGAGTAACACCGTACAGTGTTCTGTGGACATACCCCAAAACAATTCCTACTTCTCAATTTTTCTAAAATTGAAGTTCTAAAGGCTTAATTGCTGTGAATTTGCTACTTTAAAATAATTTCAAAATCTGAACGTAACTGAATCAAGCCATTGTGTATATATATATATCTCTTATGTTCTAAAAATGAATAAGAAAAACTCACTCAAAAACATAGATATAAACATCAGGGTTTTTTATTAAATAGAAAGAAAATCATGTGGTAAATTATTTATTCTTCTAATGAACTTCTTCAGGAGTACTATTTTTCCTTTTGGAATAATTAATGTACAAACAGAAAGGAGGCTAGACTATTTCACTCTGCAAGATAATAATTAGAACACAAGAACCACTTAAGGAAGGAGAGGCTCAAGCCTTATACCACCAGAATGGTCTTCAGCCTGGGCATTTGATGTGAGCAGTTGTTCACCAATAAAAAGCACAAAACCACTTAGAGATCCATTCTCCTCTGCAATTTATTTCAGGAAATAGAACTGTAGTAGTTACACCTGCTGAGCTATAAGATGTTCTGCCAATAAACAGAGTTTACATTAGAGGATGCTACATTTCAGCCAAAAAAAAACCAGCTTTGCAAAACAGAAATCCTGTGCCAGAGTCTATTGTGTTTCTGTGCCCTGAAAGTTTTTGATCGTGATGATTTTTTTTACCTCCATAAATACTGAAAATTGTGCTTTGTTGGTTTTGCCAAACTGACTAAAAGTGAAAAGAGTAAAATAAAAATAAAATATAAATAACAGCTATAAAATGCAAGCAATAGAAGAGATGCTATTTCTATCTTAAAGAAAACCATGTACTTACCACTGTTGTGTAAACACCTCAGTCAAAGAGACTATAGTATTTGCTCAGTTTTGAGTTAAACTCTGCAATTTCTAGTGCACCAAAAATCCAAATCTTCACTTGAATAAGATCAGAAATTGTTGCTCACTATATATCAAAACAGCTCTAGTTATTCACAGGGGTATTAGACCACCTTTCACAGTGTTCCCTATTCAGGATTAGATTAAGTCAATTCCTACTCCTCCTTCACCAGCTAAAGAATCATTCATTCCCTTGCAACATTACAGACATCGGTCCAAAATTTAAAGAAAAGTCTCTGGACTTGACTAAAGAATAAGGAGGGTTAACAAAGTACTTATTTCATAACTTCTGGAAGAAAAAATGTATGAAATTTCAAGCACTCCAGTAGACTGAGATTACGATCTGAAGCAAAAGGAATCATCTTTACATGCTTTAAATTAACCTCCTCAGAAGTGCCTTTACAAGAACAGTGCCATTAAAATTCAAATTAACTGTAATTTCTGTGTGAACACAGAGTCTGAACTTAATATTGGTAATTTACAACAAATATCTTGTAAATCTTTCACAGTACTCTACAACTTCAGGGTTGCATTAAAGGCATATTTTCTAAGCAGTTTGAAGCCTAATCCACAAGGAGATTGCTTATCTACAAAGCCACCTGCATACTGTAATTTAAAGTATTATGCTGAGAAAAGAGTATGTAGAATCATTTAAGAGACTTTTCTTTTCTACTATTTATAAAAAACCCCTTTTTTGAAGTATCCATCACACAACTTTCCTACCCTCAACTAGCGAATCACCCTCTACTAAACTGACTCAAGCCACCCAGGGGCAAGATAAAACAGGGGTCTAACACATTTTACCTTACTATTGGGAGTGGTTAAGAACACACTCAGCCTGCTCTTATCACCCGCAAGTGGCCACTGAGGCATTATAATTGTCCTTTCTCGGATTTAAGGTTCCCATTCAAAATTTTCAGTGAAAAATTGTTAAAAGCCATTATAGAAACACTAATGTTCCATGAAGAATTCCCTTAAAGAAACACCTGATTGTCCCTCTCATCTGTGTAACTCACCAGTCTGGGTATTGACATGATAAAACCTTGGCTGTTCTAGAACCTCATACAGGGATCTCTGTGTAAGTTATGCATGTATGCCCACCACAAAGCATCCTCTGACGTGTGCCCAGAAGATGTCAAGGGCAGTTTGTAAATTATGGCATATCCTGGTTGCATCCCAGCATAGGCACTGACAGCATCCAGCTTGTAGTGAAACACTGCACCTTATAGGATAAATTTTTTTACAAGTCTAACATGAAATTCTGGTCTTGCTGGGAATTTTACAGCAGACTTGAAGGCAGACAAAATTCCGTTATCATTTTTTAAGTTAAAAAAAATGCAGATGGCACAAACATTAACTTAAAAGAAAAAAAAAAAAGAAAAGAAAAAGAAAAAGCTTTACATTGACAATGTCTCAAAACATAGCCAAAAAAACCCCTCAACACTGGGTTTTGATAAGGGATAAGGGAACAAAGAACACAGCAGCCAATCCTATTCCAGCATATAGATCTGTGGCACATCTGCATCCTGAGCACCATACACACTGACTCTCCACATCTGAAGATCACAACAGAGTAAGGGAAGGCACAGAGTGGGGAACTAACTTAGCTACTCCTGAGAAAGCAGCTGCCTTATAAGGAGACACTAGAAAGGATGGGACTCAAACTCTGGTTTAAAGATAAGATGGCTGAGGGGGTACAACTGATGCCTACAAAACTGAGAAGGCAGAGGATACAGTGAATGCAGAAGAAGTTTTCCACAAATCCTGCAATACTAGGCATAGGAAGACTTGGTGAAATGAACAGATCAGTTTAAAACCAATGAAGGACAGCACTACTTTGCACTGAGTACACTGAACATCTGGAATTTCTTGGCACAAAATGGTGCTGACAGACAGGACCAGCACATTGAGGAAGGGACTTGGCAAATTCATATAGAACAGTCTACAGACACCAAATGAAATAATCACACTCTCCAACATCCCTAATGTAACAATTGTGGGTACTGGAGGGATATTAGGGAAAAGAGGGGCAAACTCATTCATCTGGCTTACATTAAATTCCTAAATGGCAATTCCCTGTGGATGCAGACACATTACTGGGTTAGATGGTCCACTGGTCTGCCCAAGCTAGATATTTAAGCTCTTAGACATACTGTTATGAAGCAACAACAAAAACCTTACTAGGAATTTTGATCACATTCAGCCTGGCTTATGCAGGTCAATAGAAGCTTGCAGATTTTTAAGTCAAAGTTGCCATTCATTTTATAGAGAAAATACAGTGGATCATTTCAGACTGATACATGTAAAAGCCAAATAGTCACAGGTATTAGACACACATTTACTTCAGAATTTCTACTACAGTTTCAGCCTATCTCAGTGTAGCTAACAGGCAGAACCTGAAGCATGGCTTGCAAAGCTTATCTTGATAAACAACAACAATGTAGGACCAAACAATGCTAGTGTCCCTAGATTACATGAATTTTCAGCTTGAAATTTTGAATCTTTACAGTGCTGCTTTTCTGGCTTACCTTCACTGCACTGAAGCAGAAAGCATAGAGGACAATCAGAACAACAAAGCTTCGGGAAATGCTGTATAGCGCAGATACGAACCCAGCAGCAGCTGAAATACAGAAATTACATGTGAGTTAATTTCTTCCTAAATGAGAACATGCAATCAAAAGAAAAAAAAAATTAAAAACTCTTGCATTATAAGAGGCATAGAGATTAAAATCAGACATCATAAAGTTGGATGTTAACACCTTCTATGCCCCAAATAAGCTCACAAAACTGTTTACAGCTAAGACTGAAAGGCCAATGCCATTGCATTCCTTGTTTCTTCCATCTAAGGTCCCATTATATTCCTTTTTGTACTGAACACTGTTTTGCCAAAGTATCAGTATGCCTCTTCATGTTGCTACCAAGGAGGAATGCACTGATGTACAGAATTGACAGTTTTCTAGTCAAAATCCAGTTTTCCTCCTTCTCTTTGCTTCTGAGGCATGGGCTCTGGTATCATCTAAAAGCATCCTAACTTGCTCAGTCAACCATGATTTGCACCATATCAAGACACATGAATGAACTTAGAGAGAGAAGGATGCCAGATCTCTTCTTGTCACCTTCTTCAGGAGTTTCCAGAAGTCAGGTAGGAAAAGCTGCCAGACAGAATCAGGAGTTAAGCAGTCTCAACAACGGAGACATAGGGGCTGCAAAGCCATGCTCTAACTAGGGTTCAAAATACACTGGAATCATCATTATGATGATGGAGACTTTATCCAACACATTACTTCTTGCAGATCACTATGGAATTTATAAGACAAAAAGCAAGGACACCCATGTCATGTGTGCTAGTTTCAACCACTTGCCAAAGGCTATGTCTACAGTAGCATGCAGAACAATGCAGTACAAGTAGGTCTTTGGAAGGAGAGGTGCTGAGCATGTCATATCCTTGATGGACATGTTTGAGATGCCTTACTGCAGACTGTCTCTAGTCTGGTCCCACAGACTGCATGCTCATTAGCATTCAGAATGCAATAAGTGCACCCTTGCAGTTTGATTCAAATGAAATCCAGTTTCATCTACCATCATCCCATGACTTAAAACATGTGGTAAGTGGGAGGAAGGAGGGACTGCATTTCTAACACAAAATAAAATGACAGTGTAGATGCATTTCAATCTTACTTATGCCATAATGAAAAACATAACAAAAACACTACCAACAAAAAAAATCCCAATGCATGATCTCTCAAGGGCCTTCTTTAATCTCTAACTGAAATAACATAAAAAAAAATCAAGTATCTTGTCAGTGTGTGGAAGAATATAAACAATGGAAGAATATAAACTTTTTTTATTTTTTAAATGGAGTTTGCAGAAAAAAAAAATTTAAAGGTTCTCTTTTTTAATAAATATAGTAAAGATTCACATCAGACATGCCAGGAAAGAGCTCTTCAATATCAACCATATTCTGCAGCCTATAGCACAACTTGTATACAACAGTTCAAAAGAAAAAAGAATTCTAATCAAGTGGGTCTTACTAGCATTCACCCAATATTAGAAGAATTCTATTAGCTGTTTGAGTTTTAACATGCACTGAGCTTTGTAAAATGCAACAGTATATTCTCATCCAAGATTATAAACCCAGAAAGGGATTGCTCAGGCTGCAAATTGCTACTTACCAGAACCACCAAAAAGTAACATGTCTATTTGTTCCAAAAGATATATGCAGAAGGTGTTGATTTGAGGAAAAAGTCCAAGGAGTGAAATTGCAGGAAAGCAAAACAAAAACACTAAAGAGGGGGGGGAAAAAAAAAAAAGGTATTTTAGAACAGTCAAACATCCCAATGTATGGAAAATAGAGAAACTTGCACCATACCAGAATAAGAAATTGTTGCAATAAATTCTGAAAACTTTTCAAGTGGGCATACTTTATACATAGTAGCAACAATTACACTTTCTTTCTCATGTGTTCAAAATAATGCTACATAAGAAACTAAAGTTCAGAGGTTAACTTTAAGATTTATTTTGGATAAAAGCAGTGGCAGAGAAGACAGCATTCATTATGCAGGCTCCTTTCTGCTTCCTTCTTACTGCTTCTCAAATAATTTCAAAGTTATATTTATTCCTTTTAAAGGACAGAAATTTTAATTTGCAGACTTTGGAACTTCCTTCTTGAATCTGAGATTGTTCAAGCACAGCTATAACAATTCAATATAAACAAACAAAAAATACTTTAATGGCTAAGATCCTAAATATCTTGGCTATCACAATATCCTGCCTCTGCCAGCAATCAACAACAGACACTTATAGCAGATCACAGAAATGGGACAAATCTATAGCGAAACTTCCCAGAATATTCCCCCAACTTGCAGCACAATGGACTAACTTTAGAGTAGGGAAAGAACATTAAAAATAGGAAAGAAACTCAGGAGTAAAATCCAGTCTGAAAGCTTTACATACTCTCTAAATAGAAATGTTAATTTAAATGATTGCCTTACAGTCAAGGAGAAGCAGGAGTCATAATTCAGGTAATCATGCTGCTAGCCTTTTGTTCTGTCCATTTCCAGCCAGTCCTTCTTCCCATCCATTTGCTCTTAGCTCCACCACAGAAAACGCAAAGCAAGGCTGTCTAGCAAAGCATCCAAACACACACTTGCCCCAAGTCTCCAATACTGTAGCCTTTCAAGGATACATGCATGTGTTTAACCATGCCCTTACTGCTTCATTGTACTAGTAACCAGAATGTTCTGCATGGTGATGGAGAGGGATGTGTTTCAGTCACTGTTCCTTGTAAACAAAGGTGTATTTGCTACTTTTCATGCTAGGAAGACTAGCATTCATCCTCCTATTCATTCTCATAAAAAGCAAATTAAACAAATCACCAGTACAACTTATCCTCCCTTCCCCCGTCAGATTTTTAAGAAGGTAACAACAGGATTTATGTTCTTCGCTGAATGCTTATTTTCACATTTCCCAGCTCATCTTACTAATGAATCTTGTGCTAAAGGGAAACAAAATACCAAGTTTGATCTGACAGCTTTTATCTTCATCTTTTTATATACTACTGCTATCTAATATTGTAAATCTTGCTGAGGAAGTCAAACACAGGAGAAAAAACAACATGCTCAAGTGTTAAACACAGACAGTGCTCACTTAAGTACACTCACATTCACAATGCACCCTTCAACACTACTTCCTGCTGCTGGTATAAATTACGCATATGTAAGAAAATGAGGAAATACTGTCATCTCAATCTTTTATATGCAAATGCCAATATTAATTTCCTCTTCCTTTATTACTCTGTGCTTTTTTAGATATTCCCCCAAGCCAAGCAGGGAAGCCAAGCTTCTTCAGGAAGCCAAGCCATTCCTGAAGACAGACAATGGCTTGACAGAACATTGCATAGCAGGCAATGTAGACTTGCCATGGGATCAACTATCCCAAAAACTCACTGCTGAAACTCTCGGGAGGTCTTGTTCCTCAGACAGAGGACTTACAGAACTGTCAGAACTTATCTCGGACTACTGACTTACAGTCAAAATGACTGCCTTTGCTGTAGCAACCTCAGAAAAACTGGAATAAGAGTGGAAGGAAGGATGAGATTAGACACTTGACAGTACACCAAAATATAAAGAGACAAATGTAAACAAGGAGGAAAAAGTTAGTTGACTATAAAATTGTCCTCAGCTCACCCTCTCTATATTAAGACCTTGAACAATCCTAACTTCTTCAGCCAAGGCAACTTTGTTTATCTCATCCTGCACAAAGGAGTGCAGAGAGGAAAATAAAAAGTTCACTACCTACAAAGAATTGAATTTAGGAGCAATAGTTTCCTTTGTGGGAAGCAGACAATAAAAGTAACTGAGTAATCCTTTGGAAGTGCATTTTGAATTCCAGAGAGAGGCTGTTTAAGCATCACACATATCCATACAGAACACATCTTTAAGACCTGGATCACTAAAGGATGCTTATTTGAGCTCCTGGTGTTTAACACTGCAGTTTAAAGGTTTCCTCTAAACAAGCACCTATCACAGAAATACAAGAGGGAAACACAAATTTTGACTTTGGAAAATTTGGGTATTTTGAGACACATAGAATGACAACATCACTCCAAACATTTTAGAAGTTTAGAAAATTATTCATTAAAAATATATACATAATTGACTACTAGTCCATTTGCAGTGTAACAATACATACTTTTTCACAAGGAAAAACCAGGCATTATTTCAGTGAGAAAATCTTTTTGTTCTCCCACTCCTGAGCATAGCAGACCAGAACACTGATAGGTTTCTCTCTCTGACAGAAGGTCAGTCACGGTTAAAAGTAGCAGGCAGAAGACTTGCTATCACAAAATTTTGCTACCACCTGATGCTTAGTCTTCTGAGATGTCTGCCAAATAATTTCACTCACCTGTTGAAAGTTTAAATGGTTTCATCACAAGAACTACATTACATTAAGTGCATGACTACTTCTGTCACTAACCACACCTGTAGCACCTAGTGACTGGGGTTGGCTCTGTCTGTGCCTTTATTTGCACTTCGTATGTTAATCCAGCAAACAGATCTGCTGAAATAAGGAATTCAAGATGAAAACCATAGGTAGAATTGAAGTCATGATTCTCCAGCTAATATAAGTATAAAGCAATAGCAGAATCACTACCAATGTAAAATAAAACAGAATCAGATTGTAAGTGGGTTGCTTGCAAAGAAACAGACCAGTTAAAACCACGTTTTGTAAGTAATTAGGTTATATATCTAACAAATGTCCAATTTTTTCCTTTTATAACCTTATTGTAAAACTTTTATCAGAGTATGCTATGCAGCATCACATTAGTTCCTTGGTAAGTGATTTCTATGATTTCCATAGCTTTTGCTTCTTACCACAGTAAACACCTGAAATAGAAGACTTTTTTTTAACTTGGTATTTGTAATGTAGTCAAAAATCCCTTGATTTCCAAATGTATAAACTTTGAACGCCACAATAAATTTTAATTAAAATATAAACAAAAATGTCACCATATGATGACAAACAATAAAAAGAGATCAAAAATACTTAGCAAACAGGCAAAAATGCAAAACAATAGTAACACTTCATTGGTATTCAGTGGGACCAACTTCCCTCCTGCTTTTATTGCACAAACCAAAAACCTCTATACCTTGATTACCTAAGAGAATCTATACTCAAAGTGCAGCGAGATGCTGGAAGATGCCAGACTGCCATGGCTTACAGAGGTAGCTGCACTGTGAACACTCACAAGGATTTATGGCAGCCAGAAGTTAGGGCTCCCACAGAGACAAAGCAAGGAATAGCCAAAGCATGGCACCAAACATCACTTGAACAAACACACTTGGCAAAATAAGAACAGAGGACAACCAAAGGGAAATGGTTTCTTCTCCCTTTCTCATTAAACAGTTGGCAGCTGGGGAGATGAGCCTGTATTTCCTCTCTCCCCCACCTCCTCCAGGCTGCTTCATGAACATGCTCAGCCATCTCTTTTGAGGCCAGCCAAAATTAACACATTTTTAGCCACACTTTGTTTTCTTATACTGGCTGCTATAGTCTTTCATTTATCTCTATCTCAAGTGTCATCAAAGATTCTTGTTGAATTATTTATCAGTATTTTTACTGCTTAACTTTGACAGACAAAGAAAATAAGATTTAAGGAGAAACTTTAATGAGACCAAAGGAAAGTAATGAAAGAAGCTAATTAAAATAAGTGACATGCAGGTCTTCATATTCCCCTGTTTCTGGTGCGAAGACCTGAGAGTCAATGTACCTATATAAAGGACAAGGAGGCTTTCCTAAAAATAGTATGCCTCTCAGGAGTAATAATCTGACTTTAGTATAGCAGAAACCAAGTACAACAGTCATAGGTGAACAAGCACCTCAAAGATCATACACTCCATATCACAAAAAGTTTTTTATTCTACTACAGTAGGTTTTCCTGGTTCTAAATTCACAAACCAACAGGCCATTTTTGGTACACTGTGGCACAGCTTTTTTGGCAATTTTCACAACTTTTACAGTAAACTTTACATCTCTTACCTCATACCTTAACAGTGTTGCACTATTGACATGAGTTCAGTTCAGCACTTGTATCTGTGACACAACTGGTGTAACATTATAGTTCCAGACCGCAAGTGTGGTGTGCAACAGGAGTGTCCTGACAGAACAGGCTAATGTCAGCAGTGGCCACTCCAACTTAGTGCTAAGGGACCATCAGATCTGGTTTTGGGCAGTATGTAAATACCCTCAGCAACCTCAGAACATGATTCCAGAAGGAAACAGGTTGAAAGAGCTATTGCAGAGTGGCGGCTTCACACTACCTAGTCATATGGACAGTATGATTAAACTAAACCAAGAGAAACCATGTTCATCATGAGCAGAAGAACGTCCATCAGAGGACTTGGAATGGGTTAGCTTTCAGGCATTAAATTTAAAACTCAGCTTATCCTGCAATAACTGCTCCACACAGACAAACCCTTACAAAGATTAACTGCATTTCACAGATGATGTCTTTTGCTAATAACATCAGTGACTGTTCGTTTTCTATGGAGACATTTCTATGATCCTCATTTCATTAAGAATTCCTTTTACATGAGGGAAGGTTGCCAGCTGCCCCCATCCCTGTCTTAAGTAATTCCAAACATTTTTATCAATTTGACTTACAGTTGTGCCTCTATAACATGTATTTGATTGCCAACACAGGAAAACAGACTTGTCCAGCTAATGCTTAATTCATTTTTACAGTCCTAGGAAAAATATTGACTCACCTATTACATGGTCTCTGGCTGACTGGAGAGATCTAGGGGAAAAGAGCTTCAAGCCATACATCGTATAAACAGGAGGACTCGTGTCTTTAGATCCAGCATCTAGCAGCAAAATAAGGCCACACAATATACAAAAATATACAGGTCTGCTGTAGACTATGATTTTATTGTGTCCCTGGAAGAAAAAAAAAAGTTTGAATTTTGCATTCATTTTCCTACTGTGTGCATTGCATTAGAGACAAGGTCAGGGGTCAGACAAAACATTTTAACGACTTATACATAATAATTAGTAATAAAAACTCCACAAGGTATTTTTTCTTCTCCAGAGTAGATCTTCAAAAGGCACCATGAGCAGTTAAGACTGACTTCAGCAATCACTTATGCTTTTGAAAATCTAACCTTCTGGACCCTTCAAAAAATACTAATTGCAGAAGCCATCACTGTCTGTGGAGAAAAAACCCTCAACCTGCCCGAAACTTTCTTTTCGATACACAAAAAATTTCTTCTATATTACTTTCATTTTAATGAATATCTGCTTCAGGTAGCTGGACTTCTTTTTTTCTTTTACTTTATAAAATACAAAAGTAATTTTTAATATAATCTTGGGAAGAAAAAAAATAGCAGAGCACCTCCTAGGTGCAGTGTGAGGCATGGAGATCGATTTTTTTGCACCAATACAGCTTAATTGTTTTTGTTGTTTTGAACCACTTGATAGCAAATCAGCATCCCTTCCAGAGGGGGTGACACTCAACAGCAGTTTCTGGTCTGCCTCTCATGAAGCACTTTGAAGTGATGATCCAGAGGAATTAGGATGTGAAAGGATTCTCATCTGATGTCTTTCATACACATCTTTCACACAACTGATTCTCACTAATCCCACAAAACACTCCTGTGGGACTGTAGGCCAGGGAAAGTAACAGACACTTCAGAAAAATCTTAATAGTTCTCCTGGTAGCAAGCCTAAGGATAACTAAGACATTTTAAATGCTGGTGAGTCAAAAGATTCCTTGGGTGTGAAAAGCCAGGAGCAAGTGACCAGACTCTAAGTTTGGTTTGCATAAATCTGCTGCACAACTGTTCTTCTTTGTAAAATGCAATTTAAGTGAGTATAATAAAAGATCATGTCTTTTTTGAGTCTACCTACTGACTGGAAACAGCAGCTGTATTTGTTTGGCTGTTAGCCAAGTTGCTATGTTAGCATTACTATTAACTGATCTGTACTCTCCTTTGGGATCAATCAGTTAACAAGGTGGTAGATTACAGGGAACTGGTGGGCTTATATTGCACCTCACATTCATGGAATATGAATTGAGTCAGAGACTCAAATCCTTGCTGTTTCATCAGTTTCAATGCTACTAAAGTCCTTTCTTTTTTAAAATAGGACACATGTCCACAAAGTAGTCTGTGGAGAATTAGAAAGATAAAGATCTGAATTTAAAATAGAAAAATCATTTGCAATACTACTTTCTGGCATTTTTTAGACTTCAGTTCATTTATCTTAAATATGAGCTGTGCCTTAGGAAAACAAACCAATTAAATATGCACCTAAACAATTGCTTACCGTTTTATATCCTGATGCCCACTCCAGACCAAAGTCTATTTTATTGTGATGTTACATTCTTGTCTTATCTCTTGAATTACAGAACCCAATTTTATCTTCACATGGTACTTATTTGAAGGCAGTTGAGTAAAACAGCATTGATGACTAGAAGTAGAGGTTTAACTCCACACATCTTGCAATTCCACACAGAACACTGACACACTCAATAAGGTTTACAGGGTATATTTAACTGTTAGTTCTAAAGTAGTTTATGGTGCACTGGGTGAAGAACTGGCTGAAGGGCAGGCAGAGCTCAAAATGCTGTAGCGAAAGAGGTTACACCTTTCACCAGTAGAGTTCCTTAGGGCTCAGCTCTAGCTAGGTCTGTTCAATATGTTTATGAACAATCTGGAGGCAGCCTGAATGTACCATTAGCAAGTTTGCAAAAGACACCAAACTGGGAGGTGCTGTTTACTCTGTTGATGGTCAGGAGGCTTTGCAGAGGGAACTACATAGACTGGAGCACTGGGCAGTGATTAATGAGATAAAATGCTGGATTCTGCACCCAGGATGGAGTAATGCTGGGCACAAGCATAAATTTCAAGAGTGGCTGGTGAGCAGCCCTGCAGAAAGGGAGCTGGGGGTGCTAGTAGCAGCAGGTACAATGTGAGTTATCTGTGAGCCTGAGCAGCCAAGTGGGTAGATCACCTCTGGGGTTCACCAAATACAGCATCACCAGTTGGTCAAAAGAGGTGATTACCTTGCCGTACTCAGCATTGGTGTAGCCCCACCTGGAGCACTGTGTGCAGTTCTGGGCCTCACAATTTAAGGATGTGAAAGTCCCTAAGGGATCCAGAGGAGGGCAACAAAGCTAGTGAAAGTGTTGGAATGAACATCCTATGAGGAGCAGTTAAGGACTTTGGGCTTGTCTAGTTTGGAGAGGACAAGGCTGAAGGGTGAACTCATTGCTCTCTACAGCTTTCTGAGGAGGGGAAGTGGAAGCGCTGATCTCTTCTCCCTGGTAGTCAGCAATAGGACTTGTGGGAATGACTCTAAACTACATCTATTAGGGGCATTTCTTTACCAAGAAGGTGGTCAAACACAGGAACACGGTTTCTAGAGAGGTGGTCAGTGCCTCAAGCCTATTAATGTTTGAAAGAGGCATTTTGACAATGTTTTTAACAACATGGTTTAACTTTTGGTCAGCCGTGAAGTGGTTAGGCAGCTGGACTGGATGATCATTGTAGGTCTCTTCCAACACAGCTAGATTAGAATAGACTAGTTCAATCATTCTTACCTTGCTAACTCTAGTTAGGATTGAGGAAGCATCATCCAAAGGTTTCCTGAAAGCTGCAAAGTGTGAAAAAATACTACCTTCCCTAAGTTCTCTATCAACCTGCACCTCAGGAAGTCTTCCATCACCCCCACATCACCATAGACAAATCAGAGCTTAAGTCAGTCCAGCAGTTCAGCTATCTGGGAAGCCTCATTTCCTCAGATGGTAAGATTGACAAAGAGATAGACAACCAGTTAGCAAAGGCATACAGAGCTTTTGGAAAACTCCATAAAGGAGTCTGGCACAATAAACACCTGAAGAAAAGCACAAAGATTAGTGTCTACAGAGCCATTGTACTGTCTCCTCTTCTGTATGGGTCTGAATCATGGGTCATCTACCGCCACCATCTGCGACTCCTCGAACGCTTCCATCAGCACTGTCTCCATTCAATCCTAAACATCCACTGGTCTGATTACGTGACTAATGTGTCTGTCCTTGAACAGGCAGAGATCACCACTATTGAGGCCATGCTGCTGAAAACGCAGCTGTGCTGGGCAGGGCGCGTCTCTAGGATGGGGGATCACCGCCTCCCTAAGATTGTGCTCTATGGGGAACTCGCCACTGGCTGCCGCAAGAGAGGAGGCCCAAAGAGGAGACACAAGGACTCCCTGAAACAACACCCCAGCCTTGGCCATATTGACCACCATAAATGGTCCACCCTGGCCTCCAGTTGGGAGAAATGGAAACACACCGCTCATAACGCTGCTGCTTCCTTTGAGAATACAAGCAGAATCAGTCTGAAGGAATTCTGCTTGTAGTCTGAAGGAAAAAAGACAATGCAGGAAGAACCGTGCCTTGCCAGTAGTGCCGATGGAGACTTTCCACTCTGCCTTTGGCAATCGGACTTGCCTATCTCGCGGTGGCCATTTTAGCCACCAGCGTGCTTGTAGCAAACATGAGTAAAGCCCTTCCCAAATCTTCATTCGTGAAACCTAGCCATGACTACCTTCCCTATTTTTCGAGTGGTAGTGCAGAATGAGACAGAATCCTGAAAAAGAAATCTTCCCTATGATCAGACCAATGGGACCAAAGCAATGCAGGAGCAATGCACTCAGAAGGAGAGTGGCTGCACAGCTGTTGCACTAGTTGGGATGCACTGGAGCTGAATGAGCTTCCTAGAGCACAACAAATACTCCAGTCCCCACCTCTGGCATCAATGTCATTTACATCCTTTGTGTGAGGGGGATTATTTGGGACAGGATTGGTTTGAGGCCAACAGTGGACACCTTCTGGGACAAAGAGCATCACCGGAAAGGTACATCACTTCCCAAAAGCCACAGCCAGGGGACAGACATTGCATTTCATCTTTTAAGGTTTTAGAAACAAACAAACAGAAAAATAGGAGCAAAGCCCTCTTGTGTCCTCTACTGACAGGACAAGCTAGGCAGCTCTTCACCAAAATGGACAGGTGGTAGCATAACTTATTTCAACAAGTTATTTTAGATATTAAGGTTTTATTTTGTTTTACTAGACAAGCACCAAATTTTGACATGCAAGACTGATCTCATCTTTGTGAAATTACTCCACTCTGTATTCTCCTTCAGAAGAATTTAAAATTCCTTTTATATTTTACTCCTCATTTGTTGAGCAACCATTTTTATCTTTGCTGATAAAAATTTAAATGAAAAATCTTCCTTTCCCCAAGCCTGATAAAAAATGTCACTGGCCTTTTAAAGTCCATATTTCTCATTAATATGTTTCAGAAATATATTCATATCCTACCAGCACAGCACTGGTGCATCTTGTATTTTGATAAAAATATTAAGACTTTCAGCAAAACCAGAATAATTTCAAATGTTTCCATTTAGTAAAACAGCAGTTTTGACTGCAAAGTGTCTTTAAGGGGAAAATTTTAAGGAAGATCTAGTGATTTTTTTTGTGAGTGCACACATGCAAGAGAAAAAAGACAGAAGGCTCTTTATATAAAGAAATGTTCATGCGCTCAGTTCTACAGAAAAGCTTACAGGGAAAAATTAAAAATACTTTTAAAGTGCCTTATGGGATTTATGAAACTGCCTACAGTAGCTACACAACTGCATTAGCTATCTCCTTTAGCAGGTAATGGAAGAGAGAGAATGAAGTTATGCAAGAGATTCTCTAAATCTTGTTAAAAGCATGACTACAATCTTTCAAGCTCAAATGCCTTTGTAGACCTGAGCTAGATCCTGAGCTATACAGATCTCTTGTGAGGGACTTACAGGCAAGGTTTCCTGATCCTTCTATACAGCTATATATTAAATTTAAAACCTTGTCTAAGGTTTGTTTAAAACCTTGAAATGCACATGACTCTGCAGTCACTGGTATCTCTCTTCTATCATGTCATTAACAGCAAAATATAATGCACTTAGGATGGACTTGATTTTCTCTTCCTCACCACTCCAGTGAGGAGGCTGTTCCAAACTGTACCATCCCAGAAACATGTACCCCTGTGTAAACAGCACCTAAAGGCCACCAGCTCCCAATGGATCAGAACTAGAAAGGCTAAAGCACTAGCTGACAGGAAAATTAGACTCTCATCTTGCAGCTGTCAATGGTTTAAAGCTGCAGCAACAAAAAATGCCAGCTCCTTCTCAAAAACAGCAGGTGAATACATTGGCACTCAGAAGTGACTTTCAAACAAAAACTTACACATCTCTAGGCACTGTGTTTTCTGAATTCACTGGGTGCTATTTTAAAACAGTCTTTAAAAATGGTACAGGCTAGAGATGACAAACTCACATCAAACAGTAACAAACTCTGCAAGTGAGAGATAGGCCAGAAGTTTGCAACATCCTTAGCAGGCGTAGATAACATAAGGCAGTAGCAGCTACTCATGGATCCACAAATAGAACTTGATTCAGTGTGCAAATCTGAGGCTCGTGATGCTTTGTTTCACACTGAAAAACCTCATCTGCATTTTCATTCATGGGCATGGTACAGCTCATTCTTTAATCCCTCTGCTGTTCTGCATCCTTACATTAACATTGAGATGTTATACTCTTTAATTTTAATGCAGTCACATGAATTATGAAGCAGTACATGGAGTATCTTTTCTCACCTCTTTGTTGTCCTACTTTTGAAGTGCTTAGCAGATCAAGCAGGCCTTTACAAGTATCTATTGTGTTAAAAAGACACAATGTAGAAATAGCTAATCTTCCATTGTAACATAACCTCTCCCATCTTTAAAACTCTGGGTGGAAAAACTCTCTAAATTTTAATTCCACTGGAGTTTGTATAGTGCACCAAAAAGTGTGCAAGAAGGTATCCCTGATAAAGTTTTAGGAGAGCATACAGAAGATGGGAATAAACCTATTGCTGCTTCACTACACTGCTGCATGACTTACGGAATACAATATGGTGAATAATTGCAACAGTAATGTGGGAGCCTGAAATTCAAACCTGGATTCTGCACAAAAACTGTTCTGTTTAAACACTACTTTCATACTATGAAAAAATATGGGCCAGATAGGTTTATAATGAAGTTTTGATTAAACTGTTTGCCACCCCCTTTAAACAAATGTACACCTTACTAATGTCTGATTAAGTGCCAACTATTTGATTACAGTTCACATTATTATGTCTAGACATATGCCAGTTGAACTGACAAATAATACTATTTTAGTCACCAAAACCCCCAACTTTTCACTGAGGTTGGAATATTTCTATAATACATTGAAAATATTACCCTGCAATGTGCAAATTGCTGCTTATTAGCTTTTCCTACTTTTTGTGCAGACAGGTATTTCCTGTGAATTCATTATAAACAAAGCCACCATAAGTTCACTCCATAAAAACTGGCATGGATAAGAAACTGAGAATCTTCTGAAATCCATCTTGGTTAAATGTGTAGCATATATTTGTAAATAACCTCAGTTTCAAGTTCAGCCCATATTTCTAGCCTCTAAACTGATAAAAATGATTGCTTCCCTGACAAAGGGAAACGATCCAGAAGACCTGAAGTTTTCAACATGAAATTTTTGAACCCTGAGAGATGAGATGGTGTCCTCAAAAATATTCCAAGAGCTAAATAAAAAAGATGAGCAACTAAGCATCCAATGTAAAAGCAAGAAAGGGACCTTATGACCACTGAAATGTCTTCCAAGATCCACAACCAAAAATGCTGAGACCCTGACAGGTGGAATGGTAAGACTGCAGCTGTAGCATGCCCCTAAACCAATCCTGTAATGAGGAGAGACTTGTGTAAAGAACTGGTTCTTTGTGAGGTGGTTGGCACTGTCATAGTTCAGGTTTTTAGATATACTCAACAGACAAATAGCAACCAGCAAGGATCTTGGCTGTTTCTTCAGGACACAAGCACAAAAACTGTGACCATATAAAAAAGAGAAAAAACCCTGTGCCATTAATAATCCTATTGATAAATACATCTGCAATACCACATTTAAAAATTTTTTAAAAAATCAATCCTTAATTAGAAAAAAAGAAAATCTGAAATTTTGCCCTTTCTGCTCTTTTCAGCCATTGTTTCTAAAGGAAAGCAAAGAAAATGCTTGCCTGATGCCACAGGATTAAACATCAGCAAACTAGTCCACATGAATTTATTTTACTGCATATTTTAGCTTAAAGAAAAAGCACTTTTCTGATATGAGTGATAAATTCAAATTCCTTAAAAATAATTAAACCTAGTACAGAGTCTCAAAACTACTGGCAACATCTTTTCCATTTTCACAAATCACCTAGAATATTTCACTGAACAGCCAACTGTTTCACAGTGCACAAGTGATAATAGAGAAAGACTTATTTTACTGGCTGAGACTTACATGTATTGGTGAAGCAGGATCAGGCTGAACGCTCTGAAAACAAAAGAAAAAGAAAGTTTCTTTACAGGATTTTGCCTTCAAAGAAGTTAGAAGAGAATACAGCAATTGGCTATGAACTTGTGTCCTACCTTTAGGAGAGAATACTGGCAGCTGGCCATCACCAGACAGAACAAAAGAACCCAAATGTCTTTACAGAAGCCTTGATTCAAAGTCAGGAATCCAAGAAGTGAAACAAGAACTACTAGAAGGACAGCAAATATATTCTCCTTTATATCTTCTGTCCTATGTGAATAAAAGTGTCGGAGAAGAACAAGTATTTATAGACTCATTAGAGCAAGGTAGGTGATTTGTAGTTGGTATGAACTGTCAGTGCTGCAGTTATAAGAATTTTTTCAGGATGAGATGTTGCTCCCATAACTACATTTCTGTGTTCAACCAGATATTTCACCCCCGTGCAAAAAACCTTACCCAAAATGGTATCTAAAATGTATTAAAAAAAAGGCATATGCACTGAAGTCCAATATCCCCTCTAATCTCGCTTCCCGATTAGAATCCCACAATGGAGCTGAATTTGAATGTAGGAAAGTATGTTTATAAAAATGCAGACAAACAAAATCATTAAAAAACCAAACCAGCAAACCACCACAAAACCCCACACAAACAACCACAAATTAGAACACCCAAAACACTTTTAAATGAGGAAATAAGACATTCCGTTAATGAAAAACATATGTCTGACAACAAAGAATTGGATGAAAGACCAAATTTGTCATCTGATGTTTTATTTGTTTTATCTGTTGTAATAGAACACGGAAGCTGAGATAAAAAGCAATGCTAATATTCAGGCTATAACAAAAGAGCTTATCAGCAGATGTTTTCCATGCAATTGAAACACAGAGATAAGACACCACAGATAGTAAGTATCTGCTTTGGACTTTAAGCTCCCTGACATGTAGCCTGATTTCTGTAGCAGGTAAAACTGTCATCTGAAATTTCTGCTGTGGAGCTCATTTTAATACATATGGCACAGCACCTCCTCAAAAGCAGAGACAGGAAAGCCAGAAGCCATTAGGTATGTAGGCTAACACATTTGAAGGTCCTAATAGTCCAACAGATTATTCCATGTGAGATCTAATAGCAAATAGTCAGGCCTGAAGAGTGATGCCAAGACAACAAATTTTCTCTAAACAAATAAAGTTGAACTGGAACAGAGGCAATAGCTGAAACATCGCCCCTGAATACCACGATTTTCTTTTTTAAAAGATTGGTGTACTTCATTTACAATACCCTTGGACCCTTCCACTTCTGATTTTCTCATCAAAAAGCTCAGAACCATTGGATCTAACCTGTGAGTCAAATTACAACTGTTCTACAAGCCTGGTGCTCACATGAATCAAAGTCTCTCCTTCAAGATAAACGGTAGCAAGAACCACCAAAACCAGCTCTGAAGAGAAACACTTTCATGAACTTAAAGTAAAAACGCACCGAAATCTACTAAACCTGAATATAAGAGACTAATACAATGCTCACTTTTTGCTTCTCTAGTGGTCTGCACTACTTTACGGATATGTGGGGCCACCCTCTCTAACACTCCATAAAGCAGCAGTAAGGAAAAAAAGCTTACCTGTCCAACAATGCCAACAAGGTAAGCCGATCATACCAGACTTTAATCCATTTGCCAGGGAATATAACAAATCTGTAAAACTGTCTGTTTAGTTTCCGTTGTGCTGAAGAACATGAAGAATCCTCAGGGTCCTGGCTGGGTTGCTACAAAAACAAACAAGAAATACACAAAGATAGTAACACTGATATGCAGCTGCCAGCAAAACAGGTGCTCAAAAGGCCAAATTTACATGAATCAGATTTTTTTTTATTAGCATAGTTAATTTTTTCATTTTAAATTAGAAACAAAAATATCACACCAGCTTAATCACTGCAGATGGACAAAAGCTATATCAGTTATGGAGCTCAAAAGTGACAATGTGCTTTAAAAATGAATACTAAACATTTATTTAAAAATAATTATTTTTTAGTCCCAATCCAGAGCTAGTCAAAAGTTTCTTTTTGAAGACTTTTCATGTACCAGCCTAATTACAGCACAACACAAAAATACATATACAAAAATACAACCCAGGACAAATCCTTGTTTCTAAATTAAGGAAAAAAATCAAGTAGGTCTTAAGACCTAGAGTTGTGACTTATGAACTCTCAGAACACAGCTTTCTTTATCTTTTCTGAGATGCTTTGAATACCACATCAGGTGTGCCTCCTCAAGAAAAGCAAGAGGAGAAAAAAAATTGCCAACAAACACAAACTGCATAAACATCACTCATTTAAGAGCCTCTAATCTTACCATCGCAATCATAAATCCATCCTTTTCTAAGATTCTAAGGCCTTTTCTTGTCTGTTTGAACTACAGTATTTCAGATCTTTCCCAACTCTACACCTGCATTCCTCCACCAACACTTGTGGGAGAGAGGCTTATCTATAGACCATCAGCCAAGCCTGCAAAGCCAGACAACAGAACAAAAAAGACTCTGCAAAGCAGTGATTTCTTTCCAAGGTACAACACCATTAACTGATTTTCTTCCTTCAAGAAGAAAAATTTGAGATTTCAAAACATTGTGAAGTCTAGTGGTTTTCAACCTCTTTCTAGGCAGCCTCCTCTTTGCCCTCCCATCCCATTAAAGGTAACTAATCAACAAATACACCTATAATGGAACTCTAGGCAATGTCTGCTTTGGAATGATTTGTGTTACATTAAGTTTGCTAGTCAGGGAAGGGGATTTCTGTGTGAAGTAACTGATCACCTGGAATTGTAATGGTTAACAAAACACAGCTTTTTAAACATCTTCTCCACCTGCACAAAGGAATTGTTACATTTTTTTTCTCAGATTATTAGAGTAATTCCTAATCTTCACTTTCCAGGAAAAGGAATTTTACATGTAGTTTACACGGGACTTTATGCATTGCTGTGCATCATCTGGGAAACAACTCATCAATATTTTCGGTCTTCTGGCAAACATGAGGTGAAACAGGCAAGAGTAAGCTTTAGAGAAAGAAATTCAAGTTTAGGCATTTTATCTCATGCCTCCAATTGACTAAAAGTGTACAACCATGCAGGGGAGCTCAACTGGTATTAGTACAGAGTAATAACTCAAATTTCTGAGGAGTGAGACATGCAAGGGGATGCCAGGCTATCTGGCATTCTTTCATACATTAACAATCTCAAGTTATTTAAAAACCGTGAGACCAACTGGAATACATTTACTATGCTGACTTTAAAATCTAAAAGTAATTTAGGTAATCCAAATTTCAATATTTTTATTACCACTTTAAATAGAAACTTAAATACAAGGTTGGGGCATTTTCAAAGAAAAAAACATGTTATAAAACATTACAGTTGCTAATATTGGCATAGTTTTGTTTTCCTAGAGTCCTATTACCCAACAAAAAGTGAAGTGAAACTCAGTCAACTGCAATCATTAATTTCACTCATCTAATGTAGATTGCTCACTATAAGGAAATTTAAAAAAAAATCAAAATGGTGGCAAAGACTCTATTAAAAAACACCTGTGGATCTGATTGTTCAGTCTTCAAAACAGCCTAACAGACATTTATCTGAGTGTGTAAGAGAACTCTTTGGCTCCTGAGGAACTGGAACCTTTACTATGCGAGGCTTGCTGTAGTTGGACTGGAGTCAGATTTTTGAGCTGCATTTGGGAAACTCTCTGACTAGCCTTGAGTAAGTCACTGAAGTCTAAGTGTACCTGCTATCAAGAAAGGGCTTATGAAAATTCACTTCATAAACTTATGGCTGTCAGCCTGAAACCCTAGCTTCATTGAAATAAATGACAACACTTTTCCTGACTTAGGTAGGCTCAGAATTTCATGTTTAATAAAAAAAAAATTCAGAAACCTGGAAGTTCTGAAATTACTGCCTGGCCTTGCTGCAAACTTGCTATGTAACCCTGAGCAATATATTTTCCTTCTTAATGGAGCAGTTCTCTCAAAAGAGAAAGGAAAAAAACCAAGAAAAAGAAAAGCATGACAATTGTTCTCTAATTTACACACAGTTTACAAGATAATAAATAACTGGAAAACATCTGAGCCTTTAGATGAAAGACACTGTCCAAATCTAAAATGACACAATTTGGAACAATTTTCTGATTTTTAATTTAAAATAGTTACTTGATACAAGTTACTTCTAGCTTTACATTCCTCCTGTGCAAAAACTAAGATGAAAGGTAACTGTCATTTTAATGTTATTCATAAATATCAAACTAGAATTTGCTGTGGAAGAGAGAAAGGTAAAGTTACTATGAAACGAATTGTAAAAACAGATGACACTGTAACCCACTAGTCACAGGCCCCAACCACTGTAAAATTCATGTCTACATAATACCATGCAAACTGAAGTTTGAGGGCCTTTTTCTTCCACTGCATTGAGGAGGTGGATTCAACGTTCCCCAACAGACATCCAGAAGTCTGGTTGCCCAGTTCATAAAAGTGAAACCAGACATGGGGTTTTATGATAGCAACGAATCTGGAATAAATCTGGAATAAGCACTTCATACTATTAAAATCTGGTGTTGTGGCTAAAATCTTAGCAGCCACGTCCTCTTCCAAATGAAATAAGACTGAAGATAGATCAACTTTTTCGGTGATGGAATCTCTAAGTAGTCCCCTAGGACACTACTCAGTATCAGCAGAAAACAGCTGAGTTGCATCCATCAACATAAAATTCAACAACGCATCTTCTCCCATATGAGCAATACCAGGAAAAGTAGTATAGGAAAATCAACAAAATGGTCTCAGGAACAAGCCTGCAGCATTTGTTTATAGAGCAGTTCATCAAGATGCTAGAAACTCAGATATTACTATGTACCCGTGGGCTTTCAGAAAGGGTCCTTCGTGCCACCATCAATAGGAGCTGCTGCTGAAGTGCACTTGCTGCTTGATCCCCAGAAGATGGCTCTTGGCTCTCTGAAGTGGTAGTACTAGAGGAGCTGAACTGTATTTCACTGTGCACAGAGGAGAGAAAGGAAAGTTTTAAGTAGCAATATTTTCCCAGGGTTTCTGAAAAATTACAGGAGAAAGCCTGTAATTACGCTAGCGGCTGGCTCACAGGATTTGGGAACCTTCTACTTCCATATCTGAAACCTGGCACAGATCCACAAAGCAATTAACACCCAAATTCAGATACAGTTGGCTTCCTACATCAGTCACATACAAGGAGATACTACCATGTCACAATGTTTCTCATCCTGGGATGAAGACCTACAACGACTTGCACTTCAGAAATGCCTTTTTCTGTCCCCTGACAATAATTCAGGTTCGGAGCTGCATATCTACAGAGCAAAGCTGCAGGGTAGCTACTGCAGAGATCCTGGAATAGCTTTGCAGCAAGCTCACTTAGGTACCAAGGTAGTCTAGTTTCACCTGCACTGAATTCCATGGGCACTAATTTAGCCTACCAAGAATACAGGTTATAAGAACTTCCTTCTGACCTAGCAAGATGACAACAATACATGAACTAATTCAAATAAGGCTAACTCAGACATTCTCCATACTGAGCATGAACTCAGCCTATTTATTGTTTTTATCTTGTGTTTACTGCTTTATGTTGTAGGTACAGCACTTAAACATTTAATCTGAGGAAGTCTGCCCTTATAGCAGCAGAGCCTGTTGGGTGGCAGAACTGGTGTGTTACCATGACACGATTGACTAGGATTCAACAAGAACTGCATTGAAATAGCTATTACTTGGGGAAAAGATCTATTTTGAATACTTCTTTCTAATTCCATTCCAAATGGGGTTTATACATTAGGCACTCTGCTCCAAGCTCATTACCCACCCTGCCTCTGGATATCTGCCTTGGGCTCTTAGCCCTTTTGTACCTACATGAGGTGAAAGCACCTGAGTGCTCATGGAAGGTAGTGAATACCTGTTGTTCCCTATTTTTCATAGACAAGCAGGAAGAAAATAGAGCAATCTGCCTACAGTAAGCCAGGAAGCCTGTGGCAGTGCATAGATTAAAACTCTCCTCTTGCATACCCTATGCCTGCCCCAAAGGCACCTTATTAATTGTAGTTAACTCATCCTTCTTTGCCTTTAGTCCTTGTCACGTAACCCATGTTGAGGCTTTAAAATTGTGTCTATCCTGCACATAGGTGGCTGTTAACTTAAGCTGCAGTGGTTGGCACTGTTCTGGGATAAGGTTCAGTGTTTGGACTACTCAGAAGAAGGGCTGAAGTGTCACAGCTTGAAATGCACACAGTCTCTACTTCTCATCTCCAGGATTTCTTAGCTCTGCCTGGATCAGCAGGGACACCATCAGCCTCAGGATGTCCCCAGAGGAGCCATCATGCCTCTGGTTTCTGAGCCAGGTAGTTTATGTTTCTGAAGCCTTGATTACTATCAGGCTTGAATTCCAGACCTGATATTCACTATCTGCCACTCCAGCAGAGCTATCAGCTGAGTAGAAATGAGAGCACCTGACCCTAATGGCTTCCTCTGCCCTCCCCACTCCTCCTGCTACAGACAGGACCATGATATGCTCCACAGAGTCAGGACATCTGTTGTATTCTCTTTGGACAGTACTAGGAAATGAGGACATGGTCCAACACAACCCATTTGAGCCCCAGCCACAAGGAAACCTTCTGTAAGAACCATCTCCTTTGTCTGCAGTCAGGCTGGGCAAAAATCCAAGATCCTGGATGACAACCAGGAGATTCAGGCAGGAAGAAACTGGAGGAAGCCTAGAGGCATGCCTCTCAGGAGTAGGAGTCCCACAGATATGGACTACAGAGAACAGCCATGTCTTTAGCATATTTTGAAATGTCCTGCTCAAGGGCAACCCTGTCCAGTTTGAAGGAAGACAATGGATTTGTTTCTTTGTTTCCCTAGGATGAGCTGTCCTGTTCCTTGTCATTGTAGGTGCAACCCTGGGACTCCCTGTTCACAGCAGGAAAAAGGCAAGCGCAGCCCAGGTTACGTAGGAATGCTAACCTGGGAATTCCCACTCAAAAGGTGACTAAACAAAACAGCAGGGGAGTAGAACACTGGTTGCTCATGCTTTCCTATATTAAGAGTTAATCTTCTCTAAATTTCTGCATTTTTATCTGTATTTCTACAAAAGCCAAAAGTATTTCTAGATTGGCCCACATTTTTATCCCACATTCATTGAAAATAGAAATAGCAAAATGACAGAGCAGATTACCAGGGGACCCTATCAGTTCTCAGAAATCAAAAATCTTTTACTCACAAGAATTCTTCTCAGAATAAACTTATAAGATCAAACCATCTCCTACCAGACTTGAAGATAACCACTGTTTTCTATTTACAGAAAGAATTCCTAACTCCAATTGTCAACAACTGGCTGAAGAGTCCACAAGCAGTTAGGACACTGACTGTGGGAAAGAGCCGGAAACTTTGTAAGCCTGAAAAGATAGTTAGGGCAGAGAAGGGAAGGCAGAGCTAACAAAGCAACAACTCCAAAATCAGAATCTGTAATCTGGCGTTCATCAGCCTCATTTCTCTGTATCTTCTTATTCTCTCCTCATCTTCCATTTCCTTCAGCTCCTGTTGGCTGTTATTTTCCTCCTTATCCCTATTTTCCATACAACCTCCTTCTGACATTCACTTGCTATCTCCAGATGCCAAATCACTTGCATAGCTACTTAGAAACTGTACATCTCATTTGATGACATTGCTATCACAGTGACAGCAAATAGTAGTAAGAAATGCAAGGTGGTGTTTGTGTTTCTGTAAGCCTGTAAAATAGATTCTATAAATTTATTACCATATATAAATAGGAGCAAACACTCTCTAATCATAAAATCATTATTACAGAGCTGATCGCAGTATAACATGGAATCTTGCTAACTAGAAAATCTGTTCATTTGCAGAATCAAATTAATGTTATCAAGATCTATGACAGTAAACTCCACTGCTAATGTAAGCAAAGGTATAATTGAACTAAATTTTGAATAATAAATTATTAGCTAAAAATATCTTTGATAAACATACAACCTCTGCAGATCAAATTCAAAAGCTACATAGCACCCTCTACTGACAACTGAATATAAAATCAAGAATTATTTTCTGGCTCATAATTCCATTTTGTAAGAACACTGTGTAAACATAAGCTAGTGGAGCAACCATGTAACACAGTGAATGTTTTAGTATAACCACATAGCACTGAAAAAAATCTTCCTTCTTCCTCTCTGATTAGAATCATAGAATATGCTGAGTTCGAAATGACCTATAAGGATCATCAAGTCCAACTCCTTGCCCTATGCAGGACACCCCAAGAATCAGTCTGTGATAGCTGCCTTATACCACTGACAACTTGGCCTAAGCCATTCAAATAAAATCCAGTCTAAGTCATCTCCTTTGTTAAGATTAGCTAGCCTTACGTCTGAACACCTCTCAAAGTAAGCTCATTATACAGGCACACCTCAAAGAACTCCCTGTTAATAAAGCTGTTTTGCAGGTCTTGGCTAAATTTCATTTTAACCTGCACACAGGAGAAAGGGCAAGGAACCTTGTCACCAGTGTCACAAGTCACAGTAAAAAAGTACCTTCTTCTTGTTCCTCCTGTACTTAAAACCAGAAACATCCCACTAGACTGCTTAAGATACTGTCTGGGTCACTACAAAGTTTAACAATGTATAATGAATATCCACAGCAATAACAAAGTAGCTGAAAGCTATTTGTAATACTCCCTAAAACACTGTTCTTAATTGGTGGTAAGCAGTTATGGCTGTGATGTCTGAAGAGCCAGAATTGGCAATCTCTGCTCCTGCACATCAAACAAGCAGTCACTTCTGTGGCATTCATCTGAGGTGCATGTTGCCAAACTGAGACCTAAGCGGTCTGGCTGTGTAAGAACCAGCTTGTGCCAACAACACAGCAGGAACTCCAAACATCCACACTTCTGTGCCCTTTCAAAACACTCTGTGGCTCAAACATAGCTGTGTGGACTGACATCAAGAGTATTGGATCAAGAGCAGCACTCAGCGCACCAGAGGCACCTCCATTACTCAATGTCATTAGTGATGTCTTCCTACCACCACCTCAGTAGCTTTGCCCCTTCTCACCTAAAACAGCCTCCCTACCATCTCACATCCCAATCTCTTTGAAATCTCGTCACACAGGCTTCTCACTACATCTCTACTTATTGCTCATTAGGTCTCTACTAGAAAGCTGCCAGCACTAATCTGACCAGAGTACTGCACAATTCAGGCTTGAGACTAAAGCCACTAGTTGTGGATATTGCTTTTTTTAAGCAGCACATGACTTAGAGTTCCCAAATGTACTACTGAGTAAGAAGACTTAAACTATAAAGCAATTTAAAGTGTACAAGAAGATTGAAATATGCCAGTGATAGCTGCATTAAGACTGGATAATTATGTGATAAATCCAATCATAGCAAACACAGAAAAAAAATGAAGAGGAGGCACTCCACTTTTTTTTGGGAGACATTAATAGTTTCATAAAGAATACAATTAATTCTTCAGTGGTTAATGAATTAACTTTCTTCAGTGGTTTTATCTGAGAAGAGCTCAAGCTAAGGATGAAATCTCTCTTAAATATTGTTCCTATTTTGCTACATGTACAAATGCGTACCCCTAACGATAATAAGACAGACTACCAAAGTTTACAGAACAAGAAAGCTGGATGTAATGATATACTGACATAATAGAAAGAAAGGATATTAAGATCTCTTTTAAAATCTTGCAATTAACTACAAAATGAGCAATATTACATATTGCAATATGTACAATGAGTACATATTAAGTCAGTTACTGCAGATGGACAGAAAGGACTTACAAAGCATGTTCTCAGTGGCATTGTGGTCAACTTGAAGGCAGGAAGTGACAAATGCCTTCTTACTCAGGTGTTAAGAATGGGGTCCTCTCGGGATATTCTTACTTCTCAATATTCAGATATTTTTCTTTTGCTAATAAGCATGCAAACCAATAATTTGCAAGCCTATTAAGTATCAAAGCAAAGGTAAATGTACTAAAATCTTTTAAAACAAACAGCATGTGTTATCTAATAAACTAGAGGATGCATTTTGAGAAGATGCAGCTTTACTGGAATAAATGCATTAATAGCACCCTTGGTTCCATTATCTCCGAAGTGCTTTAAAACATTCCTTTTAGCTCTCCTTATGAAAGGACGGGGGGAGGGAAGAAAAGCCAGTCCCAAAAGCTGAAGGACTCCATAAGCTCCTAGTGCTGAGCAGGATTTTGCTGCCATCATGTGGCAGCATAGCCCGCTGTGATCTCCAAGTCTCATTTTGTTAAAAACACTCACTTCCCTGCCCTGTGTTCAGTGCAAGGGCTAAAAACCTCTACACAAATACAGGAAAGGTTTTTAATCGGCCAGGCTTAACACAAGGGTTTTCTCCTGTTCCTTGCAAGCCAGCAGAAAAATGCTACTGAGTTTGTAGCTCAGTAAAAAAAACTGATTTTTTCTGAGTTTTCAGAACAATCCATGGCTTCATTATGATTCAAACATTACCAATTTCAGTGCACACATGCACACACCATGCTCATTTATGTGTTCAAGTAGCATTGCACTCAGGCAAGTGGCTCATCTGAAATCACTGAATCCCCAAAGGGACCATATAGTATTTTTCGTATCCATTTCAAAACTTGCTCGGCTGCAGAACTGCAAAACCTAACAGGCAGCACTAGGAAATCTTTAGGATTCAGCTGTCTATTACTAGAGCAGTGGGGGATTTTATTATTTGGGTTACCTCTCTGAAAAATACAAAGATATTTTAGTGATACACTATTCTGTCATTCTAAAACAACATTTCAAAATGCTCAAAGAAAAATCTACTCTTAAATTTACTCTCTCCTAGGAAGAATAAACCTCAAAGGTTCAGGGAATTTCCCAGCAGTGAACATACTAGAGTATTAATGCATTTATAAAGGAGACATACAGTACAGCTAAGGCATTCAAATAGACTTTCATACAGTATAATGCACTCAAGCAGCTTATTCAGGGATGTGAATGTAAATCAAATAAGTTAACTCATCAATGTGATGTTCTCTCTTTTGCTCGGGGCCAGGAACACCAGCACTCCACAGTGGTACTGACAGGTAACTTAAATTATGTTTTTAGTACTTGTTAGTCACTATTTTGCTGCAACTACTTTTTTAAACTATTGGACCCACTGATGCCAAAAATAAAAATATTCTCAAAACAAGTCAAAAAATTATGCAAATATTTTTTTTTAATGAAGGTCCTTATCTGTACTGCACAACATTTTAGGCTCTAACTACAAAATAGCCTTTTAGAAGCCTGGTTTTAGTGTCAGAAACAGACATGTGCTATACATTCAGGCAGTATATTATTTTAGAAGCTGATACCTGAGAAAAGAAACTCCAGCAGTTTATATTGCTTCAACAGCTTTTCATAGACATGAAACCAGGAAGGACAACCTTCCTATGGATCAACTTCTTATATTCAAATAATTTGGAAAAACAGCAGTTCTTATACACATGTTGAAGACAGTTACACTACTGAGAGGCATCAAGTAGTGACATGCTTTTCTTCAATACTTATGTACACACAGGCTGAAGGTGCTCAGCCTTCTAAACAAGAACCTCAATATGCAAAGAAAGAACATTTAGAAATGTAGTTATACATTAAAAAACATATTACTCTTGTACAGCAAGTATGCACAAAATATGATTGCTGTTAAATTTATATACTGGCATTGATATATACTTTATGACTCAGCCTCTGTACTGGGGACAGATCATGCAACTCATAAAAAATCATCAATTATACTACTATACATTATATATAATGTAATTTTAGGGGGTTATGCTTTCAGATATTTATGAACCAAGACAACATCATAGCTCACATGTATCTTTTTGACTGCTTATCAAAATTATCTGAGTTATTTAATTACAAGAGACATTCAAGATAAAGAAACAAAGATCTGCTGTCTGTCACAGAGTGACAGAAAAGATATGTCAGAGTGACACCTTCTTATTTTTAAGATATTTACTAACACTACCTGAATCCAGAAAACAGCTATATACTTCCAATAATGCTTTAACTCATACATCCTTTCAGCTCATTTTTTAAAGGATGTGTTCTTATCAATGCTCATGGGTTTTACTTTGTATCACCAATCTTATATGAACTTTAACTTGAAATTGGAACTGTTCTACACAGGTAAGATGAAAATTAGAGGCCATTTTGTGAGAAAAACTAACCATGCCAAAAGGCAGTTCAGGCTTACACCCAGCACGAACGGGAACACAATGGGAACTCTCTTACCCTTATCTGTCTTCCCAGAAGCCAAGCACATACTCAAAACACACAGCATAGAAACATAAGGATTCACTGTAAGAGAGACAAAGGCTGGTAAAAAACTTAATGTAAGGGGGCAGGAGAATGGCTGAGAAAGCCATTTCCAATTTCTCACTCCAAAACAGGTTCAAATGGTCTATCTGTACTAATTTCTAGAATAATCCAGGAGCTGAGAATACAGTTCACACTTTGCCTTGTCAAAGCTGGTCATAAAGCAATTTATGGCTAGAGGTGAACTTGGCAGGGTAATGGAAGCATCAAATTTAGTGTCAGTTAGCTCAATAGGGAACCCATTCCACAGGGACTGCAGGCAAGAGGTGTTGCTGGGAAGACAACAGCCAAAAGTGGGGTCAGGGTAATTCCACGAACAATACCTGGGCAACTGATTAGCTTCCTGCCAATGTTTAAAAAACTTAGACTCAGTGACAAGAATCTCCCACCAAAGTGGGGGTTAGGATGGAAAAGCAATTATCTATTTTTCGTGATCAATACAACATAAAGACCTCCTTGAAATTTAACTTGGCTAAGTCTTTAAATGTTTCAAAAGCTGCAGTGCTAGACCAGTGAGACACAATTTGGCAAGAGACAAATACAGAGACAACCTGAAAAAAAAATTCTAATTCTCAGTAACTTTGGCAGAAGTAAGGGATAATTTTGGAAATGATTATTTAAAAAAGTATTTGTACTACATTTAAGAAGCTCTGAAAATTTCCCACGACAAGGACTGCAAGTACAGGTAATATATTTCATTAGGATAACTACTGTAGTTGAAAAAGCCAACAGTAAAACTAAACAAACAAAGACAAAAAATAGAAACAGGTGGAATATATATTAAAATTGACAAACTGGAGAATATTCCAAAGATAATCTTGCAACACTGCAGAGCCAAAAAGAGGTGATGGATCACCAATATTTGACAAGACAAAGTGTAACTCCCTTTAACAGTATTGCTTGCAATGTCAAGGCGCCTCTGAAGGAAGAAATCACAGAGTCCTTTAAACTTGGACATTTGTTTTCTCTGGCACATTGTAACCCATTGTTGTTCACCCACTCCTTCACAAGCAAAGGAAAGGCAGGAAGCACGCAAAAGCAAAGACCAAAAATAAAACCATAACACATCCTCACTTCTGTGACAGAGTGGCATTGTTAAAATTTGGCATTATTTGTGAGAAATTATCAGAAGCCATGCCAAGAAGATAAAATGTTTACATGCCATAGAAATACTACTTTAATTTCAGATCCTCATAATCTGATGCGAAATGCCATACAGGTTAAGACTTTATTAATGGAGCAGACAATAGTAGGACTCAATAGACAGAAATAGCAAGTTACAATTTGAATTTAAGGTCATTAAACATGAGTTAGTCTGCCTCAAGGCTTCCTTTAATGGCTTCTTTTGAGTAATATTTAAATACCTTCTTCAGTTTTGCATAACTTAGTTAGAAGTTAGTTACCTATGACCATTTCATAGGGCCATTACCTTATTCTTGACAAACCAGCCAGAGTTTATACCCTCTCCAGCCAAAATTCCTTCCCCTTTCAGAACTACCCAGAAGGGTCACAACTGGTTTGCTGCCTCTCCCAACAACACCCCCAAAGCAAGAGGCCTCTTGCCATCCTCTGTCTGGGCCAATTCTCCTCATAAAGAAGCACATCATGGCACAGTCTATTCAAATCTGCATAGTTACTCCACTGGCTCAACTCAGTTTGACATTTTCCTTTTAGGAACAACTTCATTTAACAGTATAAAACAAGCATGATTGGTGAAAAGTATTTTAACAGCTCATATACATCTACTGCAAACCTATGTATTGATCTCTATGCTTATTCTGAAACCTGGGCTCCCCAAGATCAAGATCCTATCCCTACTATTCAAGGAGAATGCCATCTTTTATGTCCAGGCATTAATTTTCTCCTGCATCCTTTGACCTCATAAAATCAAATTTGGATGGCTCATTGATAAATTCAGACACCAGGCCTAAAGCTGTTGGTTGTTTCTACACTGTCTCAATTGCTCATGAGGAAGTACTGTCAAAATCATTGTCTTCTCCTCAGTTAACTTTCAGATGGACTGCAAGATAAGCCAAATTCATCTCTGAGGTGCTTTCCCTGTCTCTTTTCTAATATCCTTTCACAACAGCAGCATCTCCTGTTGGTATAGATTACTCTTATAATGAGCATTTCTACTAAAGATGGGCTCGTCCTCAAGGGAATAATTTCTGTCAAGGACCCTCCACACAGAAGAAACTAAGTGAAGCAGTTATGGATTATGCCTTGTGCTTTGTTTTACTCTATTTGCCTTTTTTGGCAGTAATAAAAATACCATTAGTTAATAATGGTGATCGTTTGGTTTACCTTTAACTATGGGTAAGAAAGTAACCTGACATAAGTGATGTGCAAGCCTGCAGGCTGGAATGGGGAAAAGGGGAAGGAAAAATGCCTTGGTCCTGAACTGTTCTTAAAGCACGTTTGCCCCTCTATTCTCTACACGCTGTAAGTGTTCTGTATTGTCTAAATACAAAATTACTTGATAGTGAACACCTAAAGGAAAAACAAAACCCACTTCATTACCATCCTACCATTAATCTGTAGTGTAGGTGGTAGAAACTGCCCATTGAACAAACACCTCTCGCTAATCTCTCTGGCCTAAATATATAACAAACTGCAAAAAAACAATTTAAGCATATTTAATGCTTCCCTGCTCCCTTTCCTTATTTTTCATATTAACTTCTGCTTTGCACTTTCCTTCATACTGCTCTGCTCTTGGAAATGCTCTTGTGTTTTGACTTCTCATTCACTTCCATAAAGAAAAAGTCCTGGGAACTCACAGGTCTTCTCTGATCTGTTCTATTCCCCAGCCTGAACCGTCACTGTACCCTGAGATTGCCAGCAAAGGTGCTGATCCTTAGAAATTACATGCACATAAATGCCTGCAAAGTATATCTGAACTTGCTTTTGTTAGCAAGGTTTAGCAGACCCCTTAAAAATAAGTCACATCCCTAGAGGTCTACAAACCACAAACTAAAAAACAGCACTTAGCATAGGAAGACAGCGATGTTAATAAGCATCTAGCAAAAGCAGATTCAGCATGATTTCTTATTTGAGAAGGAAGACTGTCCTTCCTTTGATTAGAAACAAATTAACTGATAAAAGTCAGGGGACAGAAAACTATTTCTGAATTTAGGACAGATACAAGTTCATAGTTATAAAGAAGGATCAGGAGAAGAGTATTCTGTGCAAGGTGAAACAAAGATTTGCAAGAGTTACATAGCACCAAAGTAAAATGTTTGATTTTTTTTTTTAGATCAAACTGAACTCCACCAAGTTGTTTTTTTTTTTTTATTTTGCTAAAGACAGACAGAATATTTCTATGGCGGATGAACTCAAAAATTTTTTTTTTTACTCTTTGCCCATTGATAAATAAAAGCATTATTCTCATGTCTCTTGTAATAATATTCTATTTGAAATGATAGCACTGCTTTTAACACAGTTTGAAGTTTTTCAAGTCTCCACTGAAAGCCAAACACTTCAAGAACAATATTTGCTACTAATCAAGACTATTTTCACTTCCTCACTCAACTTCTCCAAATGCTGTAAAACAGTATGAAAACCAAAATTATTTAATAAAAACACTTCTGAATATTTAAAATTCTTTTTACAGATACGCAAACAATGGATCACATAGAAGAGTGTGGAGACCACAGTAACGAATATGGGATTTGTGTGGATCACTCCAGAAAGACCTTTGAAAAATGGATACCTTATCAGAGTGCCAAACTATCATCAGGGGTTTAATGCAAGTTGAAAAGCTCTGCTGCTAGAGCCTGCATGAAGCAGTGGCAGTGACTGATACTGACACAGCACTAAAAATCTTCAAATGACCAAACAGGTATGGAAAGCAAACAAGACACGGTTTAGAGAACAGCTGGTAACAGTCCTACTTAGTTTGTTTAATATACAATCTTATAATCTCTACGTTTGATTTTGGCAGTTCCTAGAAAGTCACGAAAGCACAGTGCACAGTTCTGGGTTTCACTTTCACTTTTTCTTTTCAGTATTCTAAACACGTCACTGTCTTAGCAGGAAACAAAACCCAAAAATTCATGCTTTGACTTCTTTAGAAGAGTTTAGCACATATATTCTCCAACACTACCCTTCATGTGCATCTTTTACTACTACAGTTTCATATTTTCTAGCAATGACAAGTCTTAACATTTCTAAACATAAAGAGTTTACTTACTGAGCATTTGACATACAATCACAATTTGAGAGCTGATGTCTAAAATTTCCTTCCTTCTGACAGCCAGCTTTTAAATAGCAGGATCTGATTTCCCCTTTAGAAAATACAGAGAAAAATAAAGTCAGTTCAGTGATATGATCATTTGCTTTACACAAAAAATTTATAAAAAACATATTTTAGGTCATGCATATTTATAAACATATAGTTCTCAGTCTGTGGACTGGTCTTATTTTTAGACTTCAGAAAGCAAATTAACATTTGAACAACTGAAAACCTGACACAAATCCAAACACAGAAGTTACAGCGAAAATTAAAAGGTACGTAAATTAAATGCAAAGACCATCGATCAATGTAAATTCATTGTAAAAGGTGAAATCATCAGGTTTTCCTCTTTCCATTCATAAAGGTGAAGGTCAGAAGGCACAAAGCAGCAAAACATTCTGCTAGAAGTGTAGCTGCTGCTACTCTCTGCTCACACACACAGCACAAAGTGAAGGGTCACTGACCAGAGGCCGTGCCATCTGCCCCACTGGCAGATGCTGCCCTTTGCCCCACAGTATGCCTGTGGCTGCAGGCTGCAGCCAGGGCCAGGAGGAATTGGCAGAAACCCAAAATATCTCCAGGGTTATGAAGCCAGCTACCATGAGCACTCATTCCATGCTGGTTTTGAAGGCAGTTTCAAAAGAAATAGGGCTTTTGGGACAGCTGCCTTTCAGAGGTATGAGCCAGTACCTTGCAATGCACTACATGAGGCTCAGACAAACCACCACCAAGCATACTACAGCTTTAGACTCCAGGAACAGCTTCAGAGCAGTGGCATCACCAGCACAGGCATGGGAAAAGACTAGGCCACTCATTAATTCTCTTGCAAAGGACAGCAGATCACAACTCCCAATGAGAGCAACCACTATGATGACCAGTGATCAGTATGAGCCAGTCAAAGAAAACAATAGGAAAAAGGAGGAATGTTTTGCCCTGCCAGACCAGTGCAAAAGTCCTGATCAGGTAGAAAACACCAGGAGTTCTGAAGAGAGAGAAGCAGCCTTCGGGCCTAGCCAGCATCTTTTGAGGATGATGTTTGGAAGACAAACTTCAGGCACTGTCTGAGGCTCAGGTAGTCACTGGCACATTTTGAAAAGTCTATTTTTATTGCTTTTCTTTCACACACAGAAAAAACATGCAATGGACAACATTGCATATTGAATATCCTTCCAGTGCATCTAAAGTTTCTTTAGCAATTTTACCATGCATTGGAACTATCCCAACTACATAATCTTACCATTTTCATCTATGAATACGTGCATTGCATCCACGGAGAGCTCATCTTGCACAGATGCCTCAGGTCCACTTATTACTTGCAAGACAGAACTGTCTTGCTGAGAAGTTACCCGGTAGATTATCTGCCTTTGCCTGCTGCCCTGGTAACTTGACACAAAAATGTTTCAAAACTACTATGAGGAACTTTTTTCTTGTTCTCAATAAAACAGAAAGAAAGAGAGGTTAATTAAAAGTTTATGTCATTTCTACTTGGTGAAACAAAATAGCTTACATCATATCTTTGAAGTACAAAATTGTAAAGTAAACTGGCCTTACAGTGCTGCAAATTTGGCAGACTCTGGTAGCACCGGACTAGTACTAGCATGATCTTGGCTTTGTACATCTGATCTTTCCTGTTTAGGAAGTTGCTCACAGTGCTTTTCTGTTCCCACCATTTCTTCTTTTCTCTCCGTCATCTGGCTATCTGGAAAACAGGGCAGTGAAGTGGAGCCATTCTCTGTGGCTGACTCTCAAGTTTCATTCATTAACTACTGAACAAGAGCATCTAAAAAAGAAAATCTAAAACACTGCTGTACTTCCTGGTTTTATGGAAAACATTACAGTTACTTAAAACAATACAACCACAGAAATCTGGATGAGGAGGTACTCTGATTCAAGGAGGCCACATGAATTGAGTTGTTTCAAGAATACACTGTGTGAAGCAGAGAACAAATGAGAGAAAATTTTTTCTTTGCTTCTCCTATTGTTTCAGAGGGAAGCAATCTGTTCCTTACCTAGAATGGTAAGAGGCTGATTCCCTGGGGGCTGTAATTTGTTCCCAAGCTGTGTATACTGGCAGTGGAAAAGCAGAAGCACTGGCCCATTCCCCTTTTAGAAAAAGGGAAAGCAGCATCTTCAAAGAAAATAGGACAGGAAAGAAGGTAGCTGCCTAATCTCTCTTCCCCACTGGCCACACACCCGGTGCAGGACAAGTTGTCAAAAAAATTTCACAATAGATTTTCCTATGCTTGAAAAATACGGAACTATAAATTTTGAAATAGCCATGAAGTATTTGAATGATTTCTACTACTCTGAATACCAATTATATTTATGTTACCTCTCTACACATATATATCATTTACATATACATGTGTGCAACTTTCAAGCAGAAGTCTTGCTTAGTTACTAATGTTTATGATAAAGAGTGAAACATTTTGCAACTATGTTTTTGCTATAAACTAAAAAAATTATCTGTCAGGATTTTAAAGGGCAACTAAGACAGTGATTTCATCAGCACCTTATGCAGTTGTGCAATTAAATACTTCAGCTTTAAATGTAAAACAGTTTTTTTGTGGTGCTTGTTGGAGATGCCTCATTAAGTCCTGCAGCCTTTTTGCATTAAGCAAGGTGTATTGAAACATATTTACCCAGACTTCTTGCAATACCTGCTGTTTAAACATCTCAGAAATTTTATGAAGGAAAAAACTACAGAAATTCCTCCCCACAGAAAATTCCAGTTGTTAAACCATATTTCTCACCACTTTCTAAATCCTATTTCTTATAATTACCGTTCACAGAGTCAACTAGGTTGGAAACAATCTCCAACGTCCTTGACTCCAACCTTTGACCTAACACCACCTTGCCTACTAGACCAGGGCACCAAGTGCCACATCCAGTCTTTCCTTTAACATCTCCAGGGATGGTGCATTCACCACCTCCCTAAGCAGCCTATTCTAATGCCCAACCACTCTTTCTGTGAAGAACATCTTCCAAATGTCTAACCTAAATCTCCCCTGGCGTAGCTTAACACTATATCCTCTTGTCCTATACCTGGTTGCTTGGGAGAAGAGATCGACCCCCACCTGGCTACAACTTCCTTTCAGGGAGTTGTAGAGAGTGATAAGGTCTCCCCTGAGACTCCTCCATTCCAGGCTTAGCCATTCCTCATAGGACTTGTGCTCCAGTCTCTTCATCACCCTCACTGCCCTTCTTTGGACACACTCCAGCACCTCAATATACTTCCTAAATTGAGGGGCCCAGAACTAAACACAGAATTTGAGGTGTGGCCTCACCAGTGCTGAGTACAGGGGGACAATCACTGCTCTAGTCCTGCTGGCCACACTATTGCTGATACGAGCCAGGATGCCACTGGCCTTCTTGGCCACCTGGGCACACTGCTGGACCATGTTGACCTTCTTGCCAATCAGTACCCCCAGCTCCCTTTCTGCCTGGTCACAATCCAGCCACTCTGTCCCCAGCCTGTAGTGTTGCAGGGAGTTGTTGTGGCCAAAGTGCAGGATCCAGCACTTGGTTTTGTTGAACCTTGGATTCAGCTCATCTATCCAGCTGGTCCAGATCCCTCTTGTGAGCCCTCCTCCCTCCAGCAGAGTAACACTCTCCCTCAGCTTGGTATCATCTGCAAATTTGCTAGTGGTAGACTCAATCCTCTCATCCAGATCATCAATAAAGATATTAAACAGGGCTGGACCCAACACTGATCCCTGGGGGACACCACTACTGACTGGCTGAATCTAACCTGCAAGAGTCATCAGTCAAGAAATAGTGGTGTCATAGCTAAGACAGTTCAAGGAGAAAACAGATTCAAGGCTTGTACAGAGATGCTATACCTTTTATTAGGTCAACTGATGGAATTGAAAAAAGTAAACAATCCTTTCGATATGCAGACCTTCTAGATCACCTGTCTTGTTTTCCTCCAACTGTATCAGCTGATCTACTAACACATTACTTCTATAAACAAACCTACCTTGAGGAGCTAAGACATTTCTAAACCAGTTTCAATTTGCAGGGCACACCTCTCTAATATGATAAAGTCTCAGACACTTGCACATAACCACTCTTCACTGCAGACACTTCACTCGGGTTTTTTT